>JAXQQM020089475.1:0-34643 GCA_034641835.2 Pinus albicaulis | reverse complement strand
ATGCTATTTAAACTCTGTTTTAGAATCTCTCTTTGAAGTATTACTTGTTAGGTTTTAGCCAAAGAGGCCATGTTTAGATCATGCACTTTTTCCATGCTTAAGAAGTTGCCTTAAAGTTCTTTGTAGCTTGATCATTTATGTTTGGGCATTACCTCTTCATTGATTAAACTTATTTGTTATCTTGAATGTTTTCTAACCTTGAAGGTGAAATCACTAGAAGTTAAATGAGTTTCTCGCCTTCTATATTTCATTGGAATTTTTCACCTTGAATGCTTGTTTGCTTTAAGTGTAATCTAAGAACTATTGGTTTGCCCTGTCTTATGATTATGTCCCTATGTTAATCACTATTTGAGACTATCTTGTTTAAAAGTATTTGTTTAAGGATTATTTACTGCCCTTATACACCTACTATGTTCACAAACTTATTGTTCATTTCACTCCACACATACCTTAAAGATCCATTTGACCATGCTAGATTTTCCCTGTTATGCATCTTGTTTCATTGTTGAGATATCCATGACTTCATAGACTCCATAGCCCAATGATTTTAAGACCTCTTACTCCACCTATTCCACTTGACCATCTTACCCAACCAAACAAACAACAAACCATACACTTAACAACTAGCCTAAAATCAAAACCCTAGAAGCAAACAAGTTCACATCCTTTGCATACAATAGAGAGAGCCCTCTTTGAGTCTAGGAAGGCTAGGTCCTAGGAATCCAAAGACTAGTCTGATGTTACCCTGTGCATTTGGTCTACCAATCTGCTAAATCACGGAAACCTAACATAATGGTGATCACAGTGGGAATTTCTGGGTCAATAACCATATTAGTATCCCTTAAGACTTCAGAAACCCTTATCAAGTCGTAGATAACTCAAACTGTTAGCTAAAGAGTAGATTCTGGTCTTTTCACCATCCTAGCAAAATGATGACTCAGCTATAGGACAGTCATGAAAACCTTAGGGCTACATAAAGGAACTGAGAAAACCCAAAAACATCCCTAGATTGGTTTTTTTCAGTTATTGGTGGTGGACCATAACATACATATCCTCAAAACAAATAAAAACATCCACCTGGTGACTCCACTAGCCTCCAGTAGGCCTACTAACCCCACTAGTTCTCACAGACTTCCCTGGAAATGAATAAATTAATCCTCATATTGCTGATGGTGGAAAGAAAAGTTGAAATCTTCCACCTGGAGACTCCAAAACTCTCAATAGACCTAATGACTCCACTGGTAGAAGAATCTAGATTGTTTGAAAAGATGCAATGACCCTTTTTGATTAAACAAAGATGGATCCAAGTGTAAATAGAGAGGAAAAGCTAGAGATGTTGATAGATACAATCATCAAAATGATGCATATACTTGGAAGGAAAGAGGAAATGTACAAGGTTAAGGATGGTGCTGCTTATTCAAAACAACCTATACTTTTTCCTTGGGAAGAAAAAACTCAGTCACTACAAGAACAAACTCAGTCACTACAAGACAAGAACAACAAACAAAATATGCATAATGAGCAAGATTGAAAAGAAGAAAATGAAGAAGGTTTTCAAGTAGGTACTAGTTACCTTCCTCCATCTTGTGCTTCACTATTAAGAGATCATTATAAGCAAGTTGCAAATAGAAACAAAGACGAGTCCTCTAAAGAATAAATTAGCCATCTTGAAATCACAAAATCTAAAATAAAGGAGGAATCAACACATTTAGAGTCTCCACCCTTATGCTTTAATTCATTTCAAACTATAAAAATAATTTGGCACCCTGAGAATTTGTTAGAGGCAACTTATGAATCTCATGCTCAAAGTAACTATCATGAAAATTAGGATGAGTTGGTTAAGGATGAAATCAATCAAGGAATAAGAAAACCCACGGGATCTCTTTGAAATCACAAGTGATGATTCACCATCTCTTCTAGGTGAGGCTTAAGAAAAAATTTAGCCCCAAAATCAGCCTTCACAAGAGAAAGAGAGTTGTTGTACTTCTATCCAAAAAAGGATAAAAATGCCTCCTCTTCTGACTAAAGAGGAAATAAATCAGATGCTAAACATGCATCCAGCCTCTAAACCTGCATATGAACAAAATATTTTTGGTCTTTCTCCTACTAATCACATCTACCATAAATCAGAAAGTGAACTTGTAGATCAATTCAAATAAAAACAATCTGATAATCCAATTTGATTGATTGGTAACACTACTTATTTTGATGATTTTCCAAAGTTTGATCAGTATGAAGATAGTCATGTGCTCCTTGCAGAGCCATCAACAGTTGTTTTGTGGGATGAAGTTCACTATCATCAACTTGAAAAAAGTAATCAGCCAATACAGGTCACCTATGAAACTGACGAGGAAAGCCTTGAAAGTTTAGAAGTAAGTGAGGAGTCTCTGACTCTTTGCTCTACTTCACTTCAGTCCACCATAAATAAATTTCATGTAATTAGAAATCAGTAGTCTTTCAGTTTCGATGTTGAGGTTGAGGAGGATGATGAACTTCTTGAGCAAGTTGTCAATGAGAATCCTTTCCCTAAAATGGTTGAGGAAATCATTTGGGACATGGAATCCTCCTTAACTCCAGATTTGCAGCCACCAAGTTCCATTGCATTACAAATTGCAAATGAAGGCATAGAAATTGATAATCACATAAGAGTTGTTTCACTACCCTCTCGGGAAGATTTATTGTCCAAGAGTGCTCCTGCTCATCAATATGATGGCCTTCACACAGAATTCAGTCCACTCAATCAGAGCATATCAAGATTGTTAGAGGACAAAATTGAAATATATGATGAGGCTACCAGTTCAGATGATCTTGATGAAGAGGAAGAGTTTCTTTCCCAAAATAGTCCCAATCTCAGCCAAGTGGAGGAAGAAGCAATCCTGGATCAAGCTCATTTTCTAAATCCTCACATTCAGGTATTGTTTCAAGATCCCTTTGCTGACTTATTATAGACATTTGAAGAGGGAGTAAAATATGTCAAGAGCAGTTTGATGCAAGGTTTAAAGAAAATTTTAGGCACTACTGTTCAAACACAAGTGAGGTGGGAGTGGCCTTTTGATTTTTTCAAAACCCTCAAAGAGTTGAACCAAGATCCCTCATGGAATCATCTGCTTGATTGGTTTTATTGGAAAAGAGAGTTCACCAGCTGAATGCATATCATATATAAGTTAGATTAGGATATATATGAATGCAAATAAGCTCAACACTATGAGCATATTTCTAGTTTTTAATCTTAGAATGTTGATCCGAAATAAAAAAAACAAAAATACAAAAACAAAGAAAGAAGAAAAAATAGGGCAGATTTGAAAAAGAGGTACAACCCCATACCCAAAAAAGAGTACTGCTGAAAGTGTGCAAGCCTAAATGCCACTACTTGTTCCAAAAGATTCTTGTTCAGTCATCTATCCTAATCATCGCTGAACATGTTTTCAATTTAATTGTTGATAGGTTAGTGAAAGAGAACTTGTCAAAGCAAGTAAACTTGACCTGTCAATAGGAATAGATTAGGAAGAAACGATACTGGTTCTCCATGCTCAAATATGAACCAAAGAGAAGGATGAGGAAGCTTAACAAATGATCAATCACAACCCTCATGATTTCTCGTTTTGTTTGTACAAAAATAATGTTTTGTGTGTAGTTTGTTTCAATGCCACAGCCCATGGTGAATCATATTGCTTAATCCTAGTTCGAACCATGTTTTCAATTTCATGTCAATATCTTAGAGAATGAAATCTGTCATACAACTTAATCTTGATAGTTTTGAGATTGCAACAAGATTATGAGCTTAGTGGAAAGAAGTTGCCTTCACTAAGTGGGCCCGCAAGCTATTTTTGGCACAAAGTCTATTTTTAGACTATGTCTATTTTTAGACATATGGATCATGTTCTATGAGTTGCAGGATGCTATTTGTGGATGGTTGGTCAAGTCGGAAAAAATAGATGGAATTCTATTTTTAGACATACTGGGCGGAATCTATTTTTAGATTGCCAGTCTAAAAATAGACATGTCAAATATTATTAGCTCTTAATAATATTTAGACTCTAAACATTATCTTATTCTCTTGGAGCACTTCAGTTAAGTGCACAGATGTGGCACAGGAGCTGACAGAAGGAATTACTCTATTCCTGAGGGTTATGTGGAGCTATTGCATGGATACTTCAGTTAGAACTCATGTGACAGAGTTTGGTGGAGTTGATTGAGGAAGTTAATGGAGTTGTGTTCAGTTTAACTAATCTAAACATAATTGAGCTAGTTGTATTTAGTCTAACTGATTAATACACTAGTGGAGAGTGATGTGAATTAATTATTAATTAATTCACTAATTATAAACTCATTAATCAACTAAAGAATACATCAGTTAACTTCAGTGCATGGACAGTTTCAGTGGAGACCAGTGAAGAGATAGGTGAAAGAGTAGGTTAACTATTAGTTGTGACTATACTGTTGCATATTTGCAACAACCAGTGATTGGAGAAGCCCATGAGGATTGCGCAGTACAAGCTAGGTTGTTCAAGTTATTTAATGAGCCATCCTACAACATTGATTACGCAATAGAGGTTGGCTATCAGGTGGCAGAGATTGGAGCATGTGTTTTGCTAGATCTAGCTTGATTAGTGTGTAGAAATTGGAGGTTGTGCTGAGAGCTTGTGAGGAGCTTTTTACAATGATTGTTACATGATCTCTATGACATATAATATACAGATAGTTAGGGGTTTTCAACTTTAAGCTTTCCCATGAAATACTGTGTTCATATGTGTGATTGTTTATGGTTTTAATGTGTGCATGCAATTGATTTTATTTCCACAATTAATGATCAATGGTAGAAGAGATTCTGTATTGTGCATGAAGTTAAAATAGTGTGTGATCAGGAGAATATTGGTGAATAATATATCTGTTATTCAAATTTCTACATGGTATCAGAGCGATATTGATCATTGGAGCAATTGCAAAACATTGAAGTGGTTGAGTTTTGAGCTGGTGGAATTCGAATTTGTAGTAGTGTTTTCTTGGTGTCAAAGTTGAGATGTCTTTCAACGGATTGCGATTGGAGTATGCCCTTGAGGGCAGCTCGAATTATATTGCATGGAAGGACAGGATGGAGGTGGTGCTAGATGACAATGGGTTGAAGGAGTTCATAGATGCAGAAATTCCAAAGCCTACTTCTAGTGATGTTTCCGTACTTGACGCATGGCAAAAGAAGACAACAAAGTGTCGAAGGATTCTGTTGGAAGGTGTGAAGGATCACATAGTTTCCAGAATTCATGGCAAGGCTTCTCCATTCTTTATGTGGAAAGCTTTGACAAATTTATTTCAAAGCAAGAGCGACCAGAGGAAGTTGGCACTCAAAGATAAACTCAGGAACATAAAAATGGAGAAAGGCAACAATATGCCCAAGTACCTCACGAAGTTCATCCAATGCAGGAATGAGCTGGGAAGTGTGGGGGTTACTGTTTATGATGAGGACTTGGTGAGCTTGGCTCTCCTTGGGCTTCCGAAGAGTTGACATTCCTATCAGGACTCTGTCAATGGTCGGGAGAAATTGCCAGGATGGGAGCGACTTTGGTCGGATCTTGTGCAAGAGGAGATAAGGCGAAGTACCAGGGACAGATCTTCATCAAAGAAATTTGATGAAGAGAATTGCACTTTGGCTGCCAAAGAAAATAAGGGGAAGAGAAAGAAATCTTCTCAATCCGGTGTGAAAGGCAAGAAGCAAGACATGCCCAAGGTGAAGTGCTTTCACTGTCACCAACACGGACATTACGCCACTAGTTGTCCACAGAAGAAGAAAAATAAGCAGGTTGTTGGATCTGAAACTAGATAGGCCTTAGCCTTGTAGTTTGAGCTGGATTTTTCATTGATCGCATGCTTGGTCTCAAGTGTGATGGGTTCAGTGTGGTTTCTTGACAGTGGTGCATCTTTTCACATGACAGGAGATCGAGATTTGTTTACTGATCTGGATGAGAAAGATCTTGGAGTGCACATCGAGATGGGCGATGATGGTAGATACAGTGCGACCGGTATTGGTACCATTTCCTTTGAGAGGGAGTCTGGTAAACCCTTCGTATTGAAGGAAGTGATGCATGTTCCAGAATTGAAGAAGAATCTTATCTCTGTGGCGATGTTAGAAGACAAGGGATATGATGTTGTCTTTAGCGAGGGAAAGGCTTTCCTACGCAGTAAGGCAACTGGTGAGACCCGAAGGATAGGGGTTCGAGTTAAGAACCTTTATCAATTGCAGGTAGATGGCTGCGCAGCAATGGCAGGCAAGGCAGAAGGAGTGGTGAGCCAGGATGATGGCGAGTTGTGGCACTGGAGATTGGGCCACCTTCACCATGGAGCTTTGAAGATACTGCAGCAGATTTCTACTGGGCTTCCTAAGGGTACTCTTGCACAGTCAGATCAGTGCAAGGGATGTACCTTGGGAAAATTTGTGAAAGCCACCTTTCACGAGAAGGATAGTTGTGCCACGACGATCCTTGAGATAATTCACATAGACGTGTGTGGACCTTTCTCAGTAGCTTCAACAGCAAAGCATAGGTACTATGTGATATTTTTTGATGATTTTTCTCGTAAGTGCTGGATCTTTTTCATGCAGAAGAAGAGTGAGACATACTCAAATTTCTGTGAGTTCAAGGCACTGGTTGAGAAAGAATCGGGGAAGCAGGTGAAGGCTCTTAGGAGCGACAATGGTGGTGAATTCATCTCTAGCGAATTCAAGGACTTTTGCAGCGCAGAAGGAATTCGAAGAGAGCTCATAGCACCTCATAACCCACAGCAGAACGGGGTTGCTGAGCGGAAGAACAGAACGATCGTGGGTGCTGCACGGGCGATGTTGCATGATCGGGGCCTACCCATTCACTTGTGGGCGGAGGCATGCAATACCGTAGTATATGTGCAGAAGCAGTATATGTGCGTAACCGTTGTCCTCACAGGATACTTGGCATGAGTACACCGAGGAGGCGTTTTGCAAGAAGCCTCGATATTTCCCATTTGAGGATTTTTGGTTCACCTATTTACATTCATGTGACGAAGGGGATGCCAGGAAGAAGTCGGAGTTGACCGCAGAGGTTGGGGATATTTTGGGGTACACTCGATACACCCCACAACTATCGTGTGTATTTTCCAAAATGGGCCACAAGATCGTTGTGACGGATATCAAATTTCAGGAGGAGAAATCCATGAAGTGTTCGCTTGAGAGGGAACCACACTTGCATGCAGATGAGGAGCTATTAGTTCCTAAGGATGAGTCTCAGGATGTGGATTAGCCACATGAGGAGGTTCATGGAGTGGAAGAGACCACTCAGGCAGCGCCAACCATCAGAGGGCGGAAGCGCACTACAGAAGCTGAGCGACTGGCTCAAGATGCAGAGAAGGTTGTAGGAGCACCTACATCACAGCGCAGACAGATACAGTCACCTGATCAATACACTGGATACATGGCTCTTATGAGCAAGTGTATCGTGACGGAGCCATCCTCTTTCGAGGAAGCTATGGAGGATCCCACATGGGTAGATGCCATGGTGGAAGAGTATGATTCGATTGTTAGAAATAGTGCATGGGAGATTGTCCCAAGGCCAGAAGGGAAATCAGTGGTAGGTTCGAGATGGATCTACAAAGTGAAGCAAGAAGCTGACGGGAGTGTGGAGAAGTACAAGGCAAGATTTGTTGCCCAAGGCTTCTCACAGATTGAGGGGATCAATTATGAGGATACCTTTGCACCCGTCGCAAGGTATTCTTCCATACGAATGATTCTTTCTCTCTCAGCGCAGATGGGGTGGCACATTCATCAGATGGATGTGAAGACTCTGTTCCTCAACAGGGTGATTGAGGAGGAGGTGTACATAGAGCAGCCCGAAGGTTTCGAGATCTTTATCAATGAGTTGCATGTGTGCAGGCTCAAGAGAGCGTTGTGGGCTACAACAAGCACCTTGTGCTTGGTACACACAGACAGATGGGCTATTTCCACCTCGTACTTGGATTCTCCAAGAGTGAGGCGGATCCTAACCTGTACCGTATTATGGTGGAGGGTAAGTTGCTGATCATTGTACTTTATGTAGATGATTTGATTTTGACAGGTGATGAGCTGTTGATACTCTCATGCAAGGATGATCTTGCAAAAGAGTTTGAGATGAAGGACTTGGGCCTCCTTCATTATTTCTCGGGATTGGAAATTTGGCAGCGCAGGGATGGACTGTTTGTTTCTCAAGGCAAGTATGCCCAGGAGATGCTGGAGAAGTTCAACATGCATGGTTGCAAGCCTGTTGATACTCCTCTTCCTGGTGGATTGAGGAAGGAGGATGCTACTTCGGCGGAGGTAGTGGATGCCACTGTTTATTGACAGTTGGTGGGGTCGCTTATGTATCTAGTCAATACACGACCCAACATATGCTATGCTATTAACCAGATTTCACAAGCTATGGTTAAGCCAACCAAGCTCTTCTGGAAGGCAGGCAAGTATGTATTGAGATATCTCAGAGGCACATCGGGATATGGATTATGGTACGTAAAGTTGGATAAGGTGAGGCTATGTGGCAGCTATGTGGCTTCATGATGCAGATAAGCAGGAGCCCAACAGACAGAAAGAGCACATCTGGAGGGATCTTCAGTATCAAGTCGGCAGCAGTTTCTTGGTACAGCAGGAAGCAGAGATCCGTGGCACTTAGTTCAGCAGAGGCCAAGTATATGGCAGCAAGTTTGGCTGCATGTGAGGCTATATGGATGAGGAAGATCCTGGTTGGGTTGTTCAGTTCACACTTAGATCCTGCTGTGATTTATTGTGATAATCAGAGTTGCATTAAACTCTCGGTTAATCCAGTATTTCATGATAGATCTAAACACATTGAAATCCGGTATCATCATATCAGAGATTGTGTGCAAATTTAAGATCATGTTACTTTCTCATACATTCACTCGAGGATCGTAGATGCCGATATCTCGACGAAGGCGCCAACGTAAGAAAATTCAATACTACGTATGCGTGGATAGGTGGCAGATAATCCTTATCTTTTTGAGAGGGAGTTTTGAGATTGCAACAAGATGACGAGCTTAGTGGAAAGAATTTGCCTTCACTAAGTGGGCCCGCAGGCTATTTTTGGCGCAAAGTCTATTTTTAGACATATGGATCATGTTCTATGAGTTGCAGGATGCTATTTGTGGATGGTTGGTCAAGTTGGAAAAAATATATGGAATTCTATTTTTAGACATATTTGGCGGAATCTATTTTTAGATTGCTAGTCTAAAAATAGATATGTCTAATATTATTAGCTATTAATAATATTTGGACTATAAACATTATCTTATTCGCTTGGAGCACTTCAGTTAAGTGCACAGATGTGGCACATGAGCTGACAGAAGGAATTACGCTATTCCTGAGGTTTAAGTGGAGCTATTGCATGGATACTTCAGTTAGAACTCATGTGACATAGTTTGGTGGAGTTGATTGATAAATTTAATGGAGTTGTGTTCAGTTTAACTAATCTAAACATAATTGAGCTAGTTGTATTTAGTCTAACTGATTAATACACTAGTGAAGAGTGGTGTGAATTACTTATTAATTAATTCACTAATTATAAACTCATTAATCAACTAAAGAATACATCATTTAACTTCAGTGCATGGACAGTTTCAGTGGAGACCAGTGAAGAGATAGGTGAAAGAGCAGGTTAACTATCATTTGTGACTATATTGTTGCATATTTGCAACAACCAGTGATTGGAGAAGCCCATGAGGATTGCGCAGTACAAGCCAAGTGGTTTAATTTATTTAATGAGCCATCCTACAACATTGATTATGCAATAGAGGCTGGCTATCAGGTGGCAGAGATTGGAGCATGTGTTTTGCTAGATCTAGCTTGATTAGTGTGTAGAAATTGGAGGTTGTGCTAAGAGCTTGTGAGGAGCTTTGTACAATGATTGTTACATGATCTCTATGACATATAATATACAGATAGTTGGGGGTTTTCAGCTTTAATATTTTCCATGAAATACTGTGTTCATATGTGTGATTGTTTATGGTTTTAATGTGTGCATGCAATTGATTTTATTTCCGCAATTAATGATCAATGGTAGAAGAGATTATGTATTGTGCATGAAGTTAAAATAGTGTGTGATCAGGAGAGTATCGGTGAATAATATATCTGTTATTCAAATTTCTACAGACAGTCAGTTAGTCTAGGTAGAGAATAAAAGGAGTTCACTAGCATAATCTGAACCCTTGGAAGTGATAAATGTAGAAGTAGATAGTTTGTCTTTGCTTTCAAAATAAAATAATGTTAAGGGTTTTCTAGTTCAAGTGCACCCAAGGAAGAAAAAATGTTAGGAAAATAGGATGAGTAGGTAGATATGAAGTTGAAGTAATCATGTTTTTCAAATTCTTGAGATCATAACTTCAAAAGAAACATCAGCAAATGATAGAAGAAAAAATTTCCCAATGGATGAGGCACTGGTCTTCATAAACCTAGATATCTGAAGTTCTGGACACCTCCTAAAAAGGAGCTGCCCTCCCCAAGTGGAGCCACTGTTAGACATCAGTAATTTTTTTCTATTTTTTAGATGACTAAATACTTGTCCTAGATTTCTAAAAACAAAATTCATGAATATTGTGAGTTTTAGAAATCTCACTGCCTTCATTATCCTTAGATAAAAAATTTCACTATCCTACCATTTTTCCATTTCATGGTCTTCTTGTCACCCATACAGACTCCAAATGGCTTGTACCTATCATCTCCATCCTTTTTCCTACCCATAACCTCATTACCCTGTTTCTCCCTTTCCTATAACTCCATTGTCCATTTGGGGTTTCCTACAAGCCAAATCATTCCAATGTTCCCTAGATGCCTCAAGCATTGATGGTCTCAAAACTATCTCTATAGGATCTTTAGATAAATCAAGTACATTTCATTTTGGATCTTCAATACATCAAATTGTCAAAAAAATCTATTTTTCATACTTGAAGACCCGAAGTCAAGCTTTCAGTCAAAGGACAAGTCAAAGAGCCTCCCACTAGGTCACTAGGGTTTCATAGGTTGTAGGATTTCCTTTGGTGTTCTAAATCACTATTTTCATGTGCTAAGAAGCTAAATCAAATGGGAAATAATATCAGCACATGGTTATCAAAAAAGATCAGAAAGTCTCCAAAGAAGACCACTTTGTCA
Organism: Pinus albicaulis; assembly: GCA_034641835.2. Classification (NCBI taxonomy): domain Eukaryota; kingdom Viridiplantae; phylum Streptophyta; class Pinopsida; order Pinales; family Pinaceae; genus Pinus; species Pinus albicaulis. The sequence goes on along the minus strand of JAXQQM020089475.1, from coordinate 23,494 downwards.
AATTCAAGTTTATCCAAGTCGAAATATCTCATTGCCTCCAAGTGCAAAGGTGTAAAGTGTATCAGAGAAGGTAAAATTGTAAGCCAAACACCATGATCAAAGCCAAAGGATTTTGAAGATGTCACTATGGGTAAAGATCCAAAAATTATACAAAATTAGTTCTGTTATTTCAAATAATCAAAGGGAGGTTTGAGCTCCAAGGTTGAAGCTAGGAATGATTTCAAAGTTGCTGCTATGTCAAATAAAGGTGTCAAGTCTCCAGGATCAGAAAAGAAGAAAATTTCATAAATCCAGCTAACCTGCAAGGAAAATAGTGTAAAATATCAGTGATAAGCTCATTATACCATTGCAGGGGAAATCAGAGCATCCAAAGAATAAATTTGGGAATTTCAGTGAAAATTTGGCTAAGTCTGCCTGGCGCTATGCTAATAGAGGTCTCCACAGTGTAATTTTTACACTACGTTGTGCATACACTGGGTGGCGCTGCACGTATAACATGGAACTACGCTCAGGAAGACCGAAACGCACAGGAGGAGGGCGCTATGGTTAGAGGCCGACTCGACAGACCCAGCGTTGCGCTCAGAGGCCCGACTGGCCCAATTTCTGGCTGGCGCTACGCACACAGGACCTGACTCGCCCGACATTGTGCTCATGCCAAGGAACCTCCAAATTGCGGAAAAGTGCCAAAAAAAAATCAAGGGATCACCATTTGAATTGCCTTAAAGAGCCTACAAAGGAGTCAAAGGTGTTAGGGGAGGTGTCAAAAAGGGTTATAACAGTCAGCTCCACAGAGATAATGAGGATGATAATAGTGTAGAAGATAAAGGGAAAGAAGTCTTAATGATGAACAAAATAATAGTGAAGAATGTGAAAACTGATGATAAGGCTAGTGATGACAGTGACACTAAGGACTATCATGATAGTGAAGGTGATGATAATAGTGAGGAAGATGAAGAGACTGGAGATAGTGAGCCCTACAGTGACAATAATAATGCTAGGGGAAGCAGCAAAACTTAGAGCCACAATGAAAGTGAGAAAAAATGAGTTCCCTAATGATAATAAGAGCAATAATGAAGAGGAATACACCACTATGATCACTAACAAACCTCCTTCATTGACCTATCACAAAAGGAACAGGGTATGTGTTTTCTGCCACTAGAAATGGTAAGGAACCATGTTTTCCTCACTTCCTAAAAACCACTAGATAGAGGCAAAGAGAAGGTAAAGGAAGGAAAATATTAGCATAAGATTGATCAAGGGTTTACTATCATCAACCTTGATAGTAAGAAAGAAGATAAAGGGAATGGCCACTAGCTTACCACTCCATACTGAAGATGTAGAGATTTAGAGAGTTAGAAATGTGTCCTTGCATGACCATGCATTACATTAAATTTTATGAGGATAAGCAAAAGCATATAAGGAAGATAATAATAGCCTTGACCTACAAAGAAAGCATGACCAGACATTATACCCGGAGGAATCAAGTTGCAAGGGAAAACTCAAAAAGGCCCAAACCAAAATTCAAACACTAAAAGGAGAAAATACCAAGCTAGACTTGGAATTTTGGCATCATATTCTCTACAGGTCTCTCAAACTCCTTGAAGGAGACATCCACAAATTTTGAAGAAATTTAGGCAAGTTTTTGTTTTTTGAGAATTTGGAGGCCTATAAGCGCAGTGCCACTGGCGCTACGCCTTTCCCTCAGGAATCCTCAGAGGGAAAGCTCTACATTTTTGGATTTCACATGACTAGCACACTATGCTCACCAAAATTCAGAGAAATTGGAGCATTTGTGACCCCTCAAAAAGTCAAAAAACACCTCATTTTTCACCATTTTGCCTCCTTCTCAGGCCTGGCGCTGTGATCAAAGCTGTCTTGGGGATTTGAATTTTTGAAAAGGTTATAGGTTCTCAATTATAAAACCAAAGGTACATCTGGAATGAGGACTCAACAATATTTCCAACGGGCCATCACGGAGAAAAAATCGACATTGGGAAGGTCCCCAAAACTTGGTTGCAACATGACCTATTTTCCGCCTAAGGTGGCGCTGCACTTATGGACAACACGATGTGTTTTTGGCCAAAAGTCAACAAAACACAATTATTTATTGTAAAATCATATTTTAGTGTTTTTTGATGCAAATCACTCTAGAATTAGGTGCTATAAGTTATTTTGGCATTTATTTCATGGGATATTTTGTGCCTTGGGCCTTGCATAGTCTCTTGGGCATTAATGACATTTATGAGTGATTTTGAAATTTTCCAACCCTATCTAGGGTTTTTTCCCTCCTTTGATAAATAAATAGAGCATGTGGGTTTCATTGTAAAAGGTGTTCACAAACTTATTGTTCATTTCACTTCACACATACCTTAAAGATCCATTTTACCATGCTAGATTTTCCCTGTTATGCATCTTGTTTCATTATTGAGATATCCATGAATTCATAGACTCCATAGCCCAATGATTTGAATACCTCTCACTCCACCTATTCTACTTGACCATCTTACCCATCCAAACAAACAACAAACCCTACACTTAACAACTAGCCTAAAATCAAAACCCTAGAAGCAAACAAGTTCACATCCTTTGCATACAATAGAGAGAGCCCTCTCTGAGTCCAGGAAGGCTAGGTCCTAGGACTCCAAAGGCTGGTCTGATGTTACCCTGTGCATTTTGTCTACCAATTTGCTAAATCACGGGAACCTAACATCCCCCACATGTGCATATGTGCCTCAAACATCATAATTAGGGGAATTTTGAGGTCTAAAATGGGTCTCCTAAGGAAATAATAAAATAATAGCTAAACCAATAAAACAATATATATGAATTTTCAATTCACTTTTTGCACCACAATCCATATAACCATAGTTAAATTCAATTCAAAAGTTGTACCAAAATAAAATTAATAAAAAAATTGTATTGATGTGACTATAAATAATAATGAGCTTTTCAAGAAAAAATCATTATCATTGAACAACTAATGCATTTGTCCTTTGTACTTAAATAACTTAAAATAAAATATAAATATAAATTTATAAATTCTTAATTATATTATATGTTATTAATTAAAATTTATAATATTTAAATTGTATAATAACATGTAATTAATATAATATAATATAATATATATATAGGGATATACATTGTTTCTTTCAAGAAAAATGAAATGATAATAATATATTTTTTTTCAAAAAGTGTGAAATCACATTTATTATGAGTACTTTACTTTGACTTTAAAAGTACTTAGAGCACTACCATGGTTAACCATGAGTTTTTATCCACCATTGAGAATGTGAAAAATAAGTACCTTTAACTCAAGAAATGCCACCGCAACCATTAGGGATGATGTCATCCCCTAAAATGTGATTGGTTCTCATAAAGTGAATTTTGATTGTACATTTTCTTTAGGAGGTCCATTTTAGACCTCAAAATTCCCCTAATTCCTATGAGGCTTCCGAAGAAAAGTAGGCCTTGTCTTTGGAAACCTCTCAAAAAATATACAAAAAAGCTCTGAAGCAAAAGGGAAGTTCACCCTCCCTTGTGCATGAGCACGACATAACATAATATAGAAGCGAGCAACTAATGTGTTTCCCGTCACTGGTGTTGTGTGAAATAGTCGAAATGATAAGTGAGAGACGCTGCACCTCCGCCCTACCAAATGCACCAATACGTAATTGAACTCCAGCAACCCGAAACTCTATAGGAGACAATACATTTTCTCTAATGTATCTCTGGGAGTAAACTAACTGAATCCCTGCTACACAGCTAGCCGGAACCTCTCGGAACGAGGGAAAATCCACCCCTCTCCTCGATAGCCTTGTAATGAAGTATATATCCTCCTCAGTGGGTGTGTACCACTGGTTGATACCAACCCGGAAACCTTGTTGCTGAGCATTCCACCTTCGGATAAGATGTCTCAAAAATAAAATATGGCCCTTTAGGGAAGTAGCCTCCTCATAGAACTTGAGGAGGCCGAACTGCCTTAGGATCCCCTATGTAGCTGTTGTAATAGGGCGAGGGTACGCATCTTTCTCTCTTTCTCGCACCTCCCATAGGTGAACCATGTTATACTGCTCCGCCTGTTGTTGTTATTGTTCCCCCTCTTCTCTCCTTTCACGTCTCTGAATGATTGACATATTAAACACAATTTTTTTATTAAATGAGACATGTATTTAGAAATATACATATATAATTTTTTTTTGAAAAAAAATAAAAAAACAGTCGATGCACAAAAAACACAGTGATGCACCAGTCCCAGTGCGTCTTTCTATGGAGCGCACCGGCCTTGGTGCACCTAATAATATTAAGCGCCTTGAGGACGGTGCTCTAGAAAAATTTATAGCGCACCATTGACTATGTACGGTGTCAGGAGGGTGGTATGTTGACGAAACTCTATGCCCCGAGGCATATAGTTAAGTCAGCGGATTGACCTTTTGCCATCGTTACATAGTGAACGGTGCAGCCTTTTACAAGGCTGCACCGTTGACTTAGGCGAAATATGGAAAGCCTTGCACTGACAAAAATATCTATCTCGGGGCTGCTATTTTTGTCAACACACCACCTCGCAGCTATTCCACTAGGTCAACGGTGCGGCCAGATAACTGATGGAACCACACTTTAAAAAAAAAATTAAAATAACACGTGTGCCTTCAATACCACCCTGGAACCAGTGAAGATACCATTAGCACCGGTTTACCAGGCCACACCATTGACAATGTGGAATAATGACAACATGGTGTGTTGACAAGATTACCAGCCCCGGGACGGATAATTTAGTCAACTCACCGTGTTGCCGCTATTCCACATTGTCAACGGTGTGGCCTGGTAAATGACCACACTACAATTTTTAAAATTTTAAAAAATAACACAGTGCACCTATCGGTACCACCCCAGAGCCATTGCGGAAACCGTTAGCACCAGCTGCGGTGTGGCCTATAAATTTACAGGAAACACTGCAGGCCAATGCGAGCCGAACGGCTCCAGCGCACCGCGCGACAAAATATTTTTTTTTTCTTTTAAATGATTAATTTTAAGGTTATTTGAAATTATAATCCGCTAAAAGGCTTAATTATGGAAAAACAAGAAAAATACTTGTACATTTTCTCGTTGAGGAGGCATATTGGCTCTAGAATTTGCAAAAGAAAATTTGTCCACCATTTTGCAAAATTCAAGCTAGAGATTGGTGGGCAATGCACAGCAGAAGTGCATGCAATGAGTGTAATGGGAGCACAAATGTCAGGGCGGATCAAACAAGGATAAATTGCATTGGTTCTTAAGAGTTCTTTAGCACTGGAAAAAGTGAAAAATGAGGTTCTTCATTCTGCACCAGGCGGTTTCTATTTTCGCACGCTTTTTATGAGGCACCGGTGCAGAAGTGTTGTAAAGGACTGGTGCACTACAAAAATGAAATGCACTGGGCGGGTGTGTATGAAGTGCACGGTGTCCAGTGTGCCAATTTTTTGTGCGCACTAGTGCTTTCTCATGTTGAATGTTGAGATTCAACAAGATTATGAGCTTAGTGAAAAGAGTCGCCTTCACTAAGTGGGCCTGCAGGCTATTTTTGGCACAAGTCTATTTTTAGACTATGTATATTTTTAGACATGGTGATCATATTTTAGAAGTTGCATGATGCTATTTGTGGATGGTTGGTCAAGTTGGAAAAATAGATGAAATTCTATTTTTAGAATATTGGGCGAAGTCTATTTATAGATCATCGATCTAAAAATAGAAGTGTTGATTATTATTAGCTCTTAATAATAATCCGACAATAAACAACAACTTATTCTCTTGGAGCACTTAATTTCAGTGCACAGATTTGTCAAATCAGTGGGTTGAAGGAATTATGCAATTCCTAAGGGTTCACTAGAGTTCATGCATGGAGGACTTAGTTAAAGCTGAAGTGGAAAAGTTATGATAGAGTTGGAAGAGTAGTTCATGGAGTTGTATTCAGTTTAACTTAGTTAGACTCAGTTGAGCTAGTTGTATCTAATCTAACTGAATGATACACTAGTGAGAGTGGAGTGAATTAATTAGTTAATTAATTCACAAATAATAACTCATTAATCAATTGAAAAATACAACAGTTAACTATAGTGCATGTAAGATCCAGTGGAGACCCAGTACAGAGATAGGTGAAAGGGTGAGATAGACTATCTATTGTGACCATAGTGATGCATGAATTGCATATACATATACATTGGAGTTTCCAATGATAATCACGTAGTCAGGGAGAGTGGGATTGCATCAAATTGGTCTTTGTAATAAAATTGGATTGCGCAGTGGAGGCAAGCTAGCAGGAGGGCTGAGATTGGTGCATGGATTTGCAGATTTCTTCTATGTTAGTGTGTGATGATTGATTGTACTGAGAGCTTGATGTACTAAGCTTTGTATGAGATTTTTACATGATCTCCATGATACATAATATATGATAGTTGGGGTTTTCAACTTTAGGCTTTCTCGTTAAACAACTATGTTATGTGCAATTGTTTTTATGTTTCACATGTGTGTGCAATTAATTTTCCGCAAAATATTAACAGTGGAATGATTTTGTATTTTGAAAGAAGTTAAATATTGTGAGATCAGGGGAATCTGGATGTATGCATGCTTATTGTATACTAATTTCTACATGGTATCGGAGCAGTGTTAATTCTTGGAGATTTCAATTGTGAAGAATTGTTGAGTTTGTGCTGGTGGACAATTCGAATTTGCTACAAAATATTCTTGGTGTAGAAGTTGAGTATACATTGAAATTTATTTCAATGGGTTGTGATTGGAGTATGCCCTTGATGGGAGCTCAAATTACATAGCTTGGAAGGATAGGATGGAGGTGGTGTTGGAGGATAATGGACTGAAGGAGTTCATCAATAGTGATGTTCCTAAGCTGGGATCTAACGATGCTGCATTACTTGACGCATGGCAAAAGAAGACAACAAAGACAAGAATAATTCTGTTGGAAGGTGTGAAGGACCATATTGTGTCCAGCCTCATGGGGAAGCCACTCCATTCTTAATGTGGAAGGCTTTGACAGATTTTTTCCAAAGCAGAAGCGACCAGAGGAAGTTGGCACTTAAAGAAAAGCTCAGAAAAATAAAAATGGAGAAGGGCGACAATATTCCAAAATACCTCACGAAGTTTTTACAATGCAAGGATGAACTGGGAAATGTGGGGGTTACTGTTGATGAAGAATACTTGGTGAGCTTGGCTCTCCTTGAGCTTCCTAAGAGTTGGCGTAGCTACGAAGACTCTGTCAATGGACAGGAGAAACTACTGGGATGGGAGCAACTTTGGTCTGATCTTGTGCAGGAGGAGATAAAGCAGGGTACCAGGGATGGATCTTCATCGAAGAATGAAAATGAAGAGAATTGTACTTTGGCTGCAAAAGCAAGGAAATGGAAGGGGAAGAAATTTCCTTCAAAATTCGAAGCTAAAGCCAAGAAGCAGGATTTGTCCAAGGTGAAGTGTTTTCACTATCACAAACATGGGCATTTTGCCATAACTGCCCACAGAAGAAGAAGAACAATAAGGCTGCTGGAGCTGCAACTGGAGAGGCCTTAGCCTCACAATTTGAACTTGATTTCTCTTTGATCGCATGCTTGGTTTCAAGCCATATGGGATCGATGTGGTATCTTGATAGTGGTGTGTATTTTCATATGACGGGAGACAAGGAGTTGTTTAGTGACTTGGAGGAGAAGGACCTCCAGATGCATATAGATATGGGTGATGATGGTCGATACAATGCGACTGGAATTGGGACCATTACCTTTGAGAGGGAGTCTAGTAATCCATTCTTGTTGAAGGATGTTATGCATGTTCCAGGTCTGAAGAAGAACTTGGTCTCAGTCGCAATATTGGAAGAAAAAGGTTATGCTATTGTTTTCAGTGAGGGAAAAGCTTTCCTTCGACATAAAACAACAGGTAAAACCAAGAAGATAGGGGTTCGAATTAAGAATATCTACAAGTTGGAGGTATATGGCTGCACTACAATGGTGGGCAAAGCAGAAGAAGTGGTGAGTCGGGATGAGGGAAAATTATGGCACAGGAGATTGGGCCATCTTCACCATGGCGCTTTGAAGATTTTGCAGCAGATTTCTACTGGACTTCCCAAGGGTACTCTTGCGCAGTCAGATCAGTGCAAGGGATGTACTATGGGTAAGTTTGTGAAGACCACCTTTCATGGGAAGGAGAACCATGCTTCGGTGATCCTGGAGAGAATTCACACAGACGTGTGTGGACCTTTCTCGATTGCTTCAATAGAAAAACATAGGTATTATGTTATTTTTGTTGATGACTATTCTCATAAATGTTGGATCTTCTTCATGCAGAAGAAGAGCGAAACATTCTCAAGGTTCTGTGAGTTTAAATCATTGGTCGAGAAGGAGTCGGGGAAGCAAGTGAAAGCTCTACGGAGCGATAATGGTGGTGAATACATCTCGGGTGAATTCAAAGACTTTTGTAGAAAAGAAATATTTCTAAGATAACCCATAGCGCCTCATAACCCACAGCAGAATGGGGTCGTGGAGAGAAATAACATAACGATCGTGGGTGCTGCACAAGCTATTCTTGAGAGGGATCTAGACTTGCATGCAGTGAAGGAACTGCTTGTTCCAAAAGATGAGCCTCCGGATGTGGATCAACTACAAGAGGAGATTCATGGAGTGGATGAGTCCACTCATGTAGAACCAAACATCAGACAAGGCAGAAAGCATACCACAGAAGCTGAGAGATTTAAGCTTTATGTGGCACAAAATGTATGAGTCCCTACATCACAACGTAGATAGAGACAGTCACCTGACCGATTTACTAGATACATGGCTCTTATGAGCAAGTGTATCATGACAGAGCCATCTTATTTTGAAGAAGCAGTGTAGGAGCCCACATGGGTAGATGCCATGGTGGAGGAGTATGACTCCATTTTCAGAAAAAAGTGCTTGGGAGATTGTTCCAAGGCCGGTGAGAAAATCAGTTGTAGGATCAAGATGGATCTACAAGGTAAAGAAAGATGCTGATGGGAGCGTCGAGAAGTATAAGGCAAGATTTTTTTCCTGGGGCTTCTCACAGATGAAGGAGATTGAATATGAAGAAAACTTTGCACATGTCGCATGGTATTCTTCCATACGGACCATCCTTGCTCTCTTAGTGCAGATGGGTTGGCACATTCATCAGATGGATGTGAAGACTGCATTCCTTAATGGGATCATTGAGGAAGAGGTGTACATTGAGTAGCCTGAAGGATTTGAGATCTTCAGCAGCAAGTTGCATGTGTGCAGGCTCAAAAGAGACTTGTATGGGCTGAAACAAGCACCATGTGCTTGGAACACTCATATCGACAGTTATTTCATTGGGCTTGGCTTCACCAAGAGTGAGGTGGATGAAAACCTGTACCAAATTGTGGTGGAGGGTAAGATTTTAATAATTTTTCTTTATTTTGATGATTTAATACTAACGGGTGATAAGCAGTTGATACACTCATGTAAGGTAGATCTTGCAAAGGAGTTTGAGATGAAGGATTTGGGCCTCCTTCATTATTTCCTTGGATTGGAAATATGGCAGCTGTTACACAGCAAATTGTCACCGTCCCTGCAATCCCTTGCCCCGCATATTGGAGGGTATTTCCCATGACCTGTGAGCAGTGTCACCCTCTACAAATAGCTTCCTTGCATCCTTATGTACATGATCATAATTTCTCCTATTGAACATTTTCTCAAAAAGCCCATAAAAACCTATGTTTTTGCATTGGAGCGGGTAGCTAGTTCACCCCTCACGCCAATGTGGATGATGTACACTAGAGGCCGCGCCAGCTGGCACTCTGTATCTATGTTGTGCCCACACCAACCTTTTTGGGAATGTTTTTTTAACAAACTAGAGGTGGACGTTTCCTTCAACCACCTCAGGGATGAATCACGGGAAGTGGTTAACTGGATGAGCCACGGATCTCCCTCTTTAGGTAGTGGTTTCCTCCTCCCATGGGACACTCCTAGAAGATAGGTCTCCCTTCCATGATTATAGGGATCCTAACCTCTCCCTCTCCCCCTATATAAATGAGCTTTCTCTCATTATGAAAGCTAGCTGAACAAAGAGGATTATACAACTGAAATGTTGAACTTGGAGAACTAAGCTATAGTTGAATAACTGAGAAGGTAGATCAAGAAGGAAGTCCATCGAGAGGTCCCTTATCCCGTTTGAATTCTTGATGAGATTTGAGATGTGCTTCGCCCGAGCCCCGCTGGAGGAGACCGCAACGTCAGAGCATGGTTGTATCTCTTCTTTCTACCAATTAATATAAGTGACTATTGTTTGGTTCCCATCTTGTGTTTTGTCTTTATCGAATGCAATATGCTAGTCTTCTATGTTTGATTAGTATATTTTAGACGGAATTAGTATGTGGTATGTGGTTATCGTTTTCTGATCTATGTGCAGGTGTCCAAACGTGATAGGCAGAGGGATTGTGACTTGTTTTCGATTAGGAGCGAGAGGCTCTCATCATCACTACAGGCATCAATGATAACTTTGGACCATAGGTAGGCCATCTTATCGCATCCTATTTCATTCAAATATCTAGGAACCTACACTCTAGCATGATTCCTTGTTTCTAGACCCACCCTAGGGCTAGTGAGATCGCCTCTGTCCGTAGAGGGGATTTACCTTAGTAACAAGTTGGCGACTCCGCTGGGGATCAGTGCGAGTTTGAAATTTGTCCATTAGGTATTATTCTTGGTCTTTGTCTTCTTAGCTTGCCATTTTTGGTTGTTTTTTTGAGTCTTAGATCCCTGTTCAGCCCCAGAGGATCAGATCTAACCTCTGTTTTTCCAAAATTCACATTCTTCTAAGGTTGGCTTGATTGGCGCGGCTTCCAGTTTGACAGTCGCGCCCATTGGCGCTAGTTTCCAGTTCATCACCCATGCCATCCCCTGTCTAGCATGGATTATAGCCAGACAGTCTTGCCATTTCCTGTAGGTGTTAGGTTTTTCCTTGTTTTGGAGTTTTTGGTCCATACTGGTGTCTCTGGGTGTTTTCTTGACTTGATTTGAATGCTTTGGGATTGTTTGTGACTGTGAAAAGCCTTCTTCCTTTAGTTGTTTGTCCATTTCTTTTAGCATCATGGCCTGAGGAATTTCTAGTGTTTTGACATGCTAAGCCTCTTGTAGGAGTTTGGGTTTTTTTTTTCGTGGTCACCTTCATTATTTGCTTGATTGCATTCAGCTCCATGGATCCATTTTGAGTGATTGCATTTGGTGGAATGAGTCTTGAGTGAGTCTTGCCTCTTTCATTTATTTTTGCTTCTTGTCACTCCAAGCATAGTTCACATTGCTTGTATGGGTCTGTTTCGACATCTTTCTTCGATTTGAGAGATTGTGACATTGGTTTGAGTCTTTGTTTTTTTTGCTTGTGAGTTGATTGAATTGTTTCGCTTCGACTCTTGCATTGGAATTATCGAACTAGTGTGAAGATTCGTTTTTAATGTTATTTAGTGCACTGTTTGCTTTATTACATTGAAAAATCAAAAAATATATTTCATGCTTGCATTCTTGTTTGCATTGTGGAATTGGAAAATCTTTCGCATAACTAGCATTTGGCATTCTAGGAAAGATTTCTCATTCTCATCAGTTTGCATCAAGTTCTGTAGTGGATGCTTCTGTGTGTACTCATTATTTGTTATCGCTTGAAAACTCCTAACTTTCTCGTAGATAGCTTTTCATTGAACGAAATGGTATTTTATGGCATGTAGCTTGCATTCAGGGATTTGTGAGATCCAACATTCGGTAGGACCTTGGAAATGAAACATAAATACAAGATCAACTTAAAATTTATTCAATTAACCTAAAGAAACATTGAAACTTAACGAAACATTTAGTGGTCTAAGTTAGAGACGTGTTTTGGCGTCTTTAAACCTAGCAGTTGTCGCTTGCCATCTAGCTTCAGATAGCGCTAGTACGGACTTGTGCTCCCCATACCGTCGAGTATATAAAGGGAGACCCCTATAGGTTGCAATCCTTTTATCTGTAGGAAGCCGATTCTGCCGCCTTGTAACCGTGATACACCAAACACAGCATTCGGGGAGACTACCTGCACATATGTCAAGTCCTTGGTTGATTATTCTTTCATTTTATAACCAAGGTGTATATGGTAGTTCACAGGGACCTGGTACACCTTTTTACCTAGACTACCTAAGCAGTCGTTTTCGATCTTTACTGACTCCATAAATTTGAAAATATCATCGAGCACTTGTCCTTTCATGCTCGCTTAAAACTGAAAGAGACTAGAGTCATATTTGACTGTTTCTTGACTCTTAAAACATGAAACAACAAAATTTTGGTTTCAATGTGGTAAAATAAACTACCTACGATTACATGCCCATTAAATTTTGATTACTTGGCCTATCTTTGTTTGCCTTGGTTTTGATCCAAGAGTCTTCATTTTCGATCCTTTTCCCTTTTCTGGTGTGCTACAGTCACAATGGCGGAACCATCAGTTTCGTCTACTAGTAGTCCTTTTTCAGACGATTCATCTGAAACTTCTCAAACCTCTAGGTCTGCCAAGCTTCAAAAACCTGTCATCCCATCAGAGTACCCCTTTGGAGAACCGATTGAGTTCCATTGGCCTCTTTCAAATGCTTGGTTTAGATTTGGGGTTGGGGAACATTTTCCCCTTCTTACATCGAGATTACCATTTTTGGTTGCTATCATACCTCTTAGCCCCCGTACTCTTTTTCAAGATCTCACGGTGGATTCAGACATGGACTCGTCTGGTCCTAATGGAAGTGATAATATTCCATTTTCTAATGAAGAATACCAACTTTTCCCAGAAGACATCCATCAAGATCCTACTCAATCTTCACCATCAGTGTCGCTTCCAGCCGGATATAGGTATTTGGGTCAGATTATGGCCGTTATTGCCTCCATGGCAACATACTCTTCGTCAAGGGGTCCGGTTCTTCCATCATTAGGTATGTCACCAAGGAAACATGTCTCGTCTTCGACATATTTTGTCACATCTGTTCCCACTAGGCCCACTGTCTGTGTGGTTTCTTCGACACGGGTTGTCACTGCTCAATCGTCAGAAGTTTCAACTTTGGTAGAGACTTCGATTGCCATGGAAATCCCTGACTACCTTTCTTTTAAGGAGTATCGACTGGATGTTCAGCAGCAGAGCTCCCAGACTTATCAGTCCCCTCAGGATCCTTATCGGTCTTATTTTTCTCATTATGGAGTGGATGGTACCCTGATTTATTCACTTATGTTTCAGTATGACGAGTAGGGAAACCCTATCTACTTGCCTGATCCTGAGGCTTATCAGTTCCTTTATGGTTTTAGACCTACCTTGCCTATGCAACCCTCTAACCAGCAAGGACCACACTTTCAGGGACAACCTTTGGTTTAGCAAGGGTATGCTTATGAACCACAAGGACAACCCTCTCAGGACACCCTTTGGTGCAGCAAGGGTATGCGTACGACCCACAAGGACAACTCTTACAGGGACAACCTTCGGTCTAGCAAGGATTATTTTATGGCCCGCAAGTGTAGCCTTACAATCCTCAAGGTCAACCTTTACAAGCTCAGCCTGTGTTCCAACTGGGGCAACCTCATGGACCAGCTGGGCAACCGGTATATCAACCCGGACCTTCATATGGTCCTGGGGGGTAGATCCATCCATCTCAACCTTTGGTGCAACCTCAACAGCCATATCTTCCAATTAGTCCAAATTTTGCATATCCAGGACCATCTTATGGTCCTGCTCCAGGTCAACCTGGTTATCAGGCACAACCTGGCCCACCACAGCCATCAGGACAAACTGCTCCACAGGGGTAACCTGGTGGCCCTCATCAGTTAGGTCAACCTGCTTAGCCAGGCCAACTTGCACAGCCCATTCACCCTGCTCATCCACCGCTCTACTCTATGTCGCAGCCGAATCAACCTCTACGCCCTACTTATCCAGCTCAGCAGGGCCCCACTTATCAGCAGCCCGTTCAACCCCAAGGCGGTTATTTCCCTCAAGGTCAATATCAACCGGTTTACAACCCGCCTCAAGGTCCTGCTTATTACCCTCAACCATGAGGCTATACTTATACTCTGCAGTAGAATCCTTATGCTGCGCAATCGGGACCCTCGTATACTTAGAATCAGTATCCTGGTCTTCAACCCCCGTATCCTAGTCCTCAGCTGCCATTTCAACTGAATTATTTGGCTTATACCGCTTATGGTCCAAATCGTTCGGGACATAACCAATGGGGGTAGATTTATACTCAACCAGGATGGAGTATGGGTACAGGTCCTTATCAAGGACCTGCTATGCCTTTTAACCCTCAATTACCTTTTCTCGCTACGTTGGAGTTACCGGATGTGTCCAAATTGAAAAATGATCCTATTCTTCATAATCCCTTTTGTCCTCCGGTTCCAACAAAGGTTCCTAGTGAGTGTCCCAAGTTTGAGGGCAAGTCTAGAGAAGACCCCCAAGCTCACGTCATGACATACCATTTATGGTGTTCTTCCAATTCTTGGGTGGACGACTCTGTTCGACTCCGTCTCTTCCAGCGCACTCTTACCGAAGCTGCTACTAAGTGGTATATCAAACTGCCTCATGGCATATTTCAAGATTTCAACACTCTTTCTATGGCGTTCCTTACTCATTTCTAGTTGCCGGTTCATTATGAAGCTGAGACACATCTCCTAACATCCTTGAAACAGGACCAGGCTACCCATATCTTGGACCACGTTCATGAATGGAGACGGCGTCGTCGCCTGATTAAGTTCAAAATTCCTGATCAGCTTCTTACTCATTGGTTCACTACCTCTTTTGTCAATCATATTGCGAAAGACATCGCCATGGGGGCATGTGTAACTGAGGAACAAGCCATCGCTCGTGCCCAGTACCTTGATTTAGTGTACTCTCAATCGGGCATTTTGTATGACATCTTGACCGAGGCTCCATGACCTAGCACCTCTAAAGCATAGACTACCCCATTATTCGACGGCATTATTGGTTCCGTGTCTCAAAATTCACACAAATCTTCCAATGTGAAGCAGAAATCAAATTCTTCCAATAATTCTGCTCCTTAGGCTACCCCAGATTCTGGTAAAACCTTGGAGATCAACGCCGTTCAGGCCAATCCTGCAGACAAGAATTCCAAGGGGAAAAAGAAGGGCAAAGGCAAGGCCAAACCTGATGCCCCAAAACTAGAATCATCTAAACCTCGTGTTGATGATGGTTCACAGCGAAAACCGAAATATCCCTGTCTGATTTGTGATGAGGACCACTACACTAAGGATTGTCCTGGACGATCCGAGGTTAGTCAACTACTCAAAGGCGCTAAGGGAACTCCGGTGGTCCTTAAAGAACCTTTCCCATCTCAACAAACCCAGATGGTCGAGCAACCACCGCCATCTACATCATTTGGCTCTCAAGTTCTCATGATGAACGGTTCTACACTCGTTTCCATTGCTACTCGGTCGAAGGATTATGCCGAATCACACTAGGCAGCCAGGAAAGAGGTCATTGATGGTCCTCCTCCCCCACCTGCCTCTGGTCCTCTTGAAATTGAAAGGCCCAGTGCTGAACCTGTTGTACGACCACCTTCTAAAGGTGTTCCCTAGAAATCTTCTTATAATCCTAACGCCCATGCTGCTCAGCATTATAGTATTGTTGAGGATTTAGCACAAGCGCCTTCCGCGATGTCCACATTAGAAGTGCTCTAGAGTTGTCCGTCTCAACAGAAAGCATTATTATATGCAATCGGCGGGATTGACCTTGCTTATTCTAGCCTTCTCTCTTTCGACTTAGAGAATTTCGTCCCCCGACTTCCGCACTAGATTGTGCTTGTTATACAAGTCGGTATTAACGGTCTCAACATCCATAGAGCCATAGTGGACGAAGGTGCATCTACCTGTGTCATGTCATCTACTTGCTGGAAGACTATTGGCTCTCTAGCCCTGACTTCATTACCCAATTCCCTTGAGGCATTCGATGGAAGGGAATCAAAACCCTTAGGTGTTCTCGCTAGCTTGCCAATCACATTGCAAGGAAATACATTCAACGTTGAAGTAGAATTCATTGACGCCAAACTCAATTACAATCTTCTACTCGGTCGCAGTTGGACTCACGCTATGCTATGCATTCCGTCCACCCTCTTTCGACTTTTAAAGTTTCCACACGAGGGAAAAATCATTACTGTTGATCAGTTGTCGTTATTTACCTCATCTTCCAAGAACAACGTGCCATACATGGATCAAATTCTTTCTCCCCCTGACAGTGTAGGGCCGGATCTTTTCAAGGATCTCACTCTCATGGGTATCTTTCCCCTTCCGCCACCAAATACCATTCAAGTCAATATGGTCTCTCGATCAGATGACCCATGGATTGTCCCTTTACCTGAACAGGTTGATTCATTTGGAGATTCAATGCTGCTCAGTCCAATCGAGATCAATTATTGTGAGCTTACAACTACATCTAACTCTCCCCCTCCTGAAGCTGCTCCTTTGAGCATGTCTCTCGACGTGTATTCTCAATCCTCCTGGCTTGGCAATGTGGATTCGCCTAATCCTTTGAAATAATTGTTTCCATCTAATGAGCCTATCATGGAAACCATGTCTCTCAAAGATCTACCATGGAGTGATGGGCATCATCGTTCCTTATTTATGTCTTGCCTCGAGGCAATGTTTAACTATCTTGAGCGTTTTTTGTCTCAAGTTCCTTCTTCGCCACTTCAAATGCCTATTTTGAGTCATGAAGTCTTTTCTGAAGGCAACTTGGGTAACGTTACTCAAATGATGCTTATCGACATTTCCTTGAAACCAGGGATTGTCAAGAACATCCATGTGGGAGTCACTTGCTCTTCCGAGGAAGTCCAAGTGTACACTAGTCTCTTTCGTGAATTCTGTGATGTTTTCGCCTGGTCTTATGAAGAGATGCCTGGAATCGACCCCATTATTGTGGTGCATGTGATTCCCACCTACCCAGGTGAAAAGCCTGTCTGCCAGCGTCTTCGTCTCGTGCATCCTCGGAAAGCCACTGTTATCAAAGCTAAAGTTGAAAAAATTATCAAAGAGAGTTTCATTTATCCGATTCCTCTGACAGAGTGGGTTTCTAACATTGTTCCTGTGGATAAGAAGTAGGGAGCAATTCGTGTATGTGTTGATTATCGTGATATCAATCTGGCCTATCCTAAGGATAACTATCCCACTCCTTTCATCAATTAGATCATTAATGATTGTGCGGGGAGTGAAATATTCTCCCTTATGGACGGTTATTTTGGCTATAATTAGATCAAAATTCCCTCATCTGATCAACACAAGACCTCTTTTATCTGTCCTTGGGGAATTTTCGTGTATAAGAAACTCCCTTTCGGCTTGAAGAATGTTAGGGCTACGTTCTAGCACACGATGTCTTATGCCTTCCATGACATTCGGAATATTGTTCAACCATACTTGGATTACCTTTTGGCTCATTAATCTGTGCGGAAAGACCACTCGGAACATCTCCGCCAGATCTTTCTTCGTTGTAGACGCTACAACATTTGGCTCAATCCGCATAAATGCGTCTTCTGCATTGACTCCAGTAGACTTTTAGGGTTTATCGTATCTAAAGATGGAATTCACCTTGACCTCTTAAGGTTGAGGATATTGTTAATGCCGTAGTCTAACTAGCCAGAGGAATCGCCCTGAAAATCATGAAAATTCCGATAAGATTTTCAGAAAAACCGGCAGGAATTTTTCTAAATCCATGTTAAAACTATCAAAGTTTAATATTTTGAGTGTCCTACAGGTTTTTGATGGTGCTGAATCCATTTCCAATGTCAAAATCAGGATTCAAACACTGGTTCTGCAAGATTTTTTAATTTTTTTTGGCCCGGATTCCGGCCAATTTTGACCGTCCGGGCAATTCCTCCGGCTCGTTAGACGACTCCATTGTTAATCTCCCCTCTCCGTTCTTGTTACACTAGCTCCAGAGTCTCTAAGGGAAAGCAAATTTCCTACGTCATTTCATCCTGAACTATGCCGAAGTAGCCAAAGGATTCACGCGACTTTTAAAGTAGAATGCCCCTTTCTGTTGGGATGAGATTGCTCAGCAATATTTTGATAGGCTGAAGACATTGCTTGTCAACGCTCCTCTATTACATCCTTTGAATTACCATCATGATTTCACCCTCTACCTAGCTGTTGCCTTCAGTACGATCGCCATTGTTTTAGTTGAAGATGATGATGATGGTAACGAGCACGTTGTTTACTACTTGGCTCGGAACCTTCTCGACCTTGAAACTCGTTATGCAAATGTCGAGAAGTTAGCGCTAGCTGCGGTCCAGGCCATCCAGCGTTTTCGTCATTACATCCTTTTACGCACGGTGACCGTGATTTCTGATTGTAACCCCATGACCTATATTCTGTATCGGCAGTTGATGGGGGGGAAATACTCGAAGTGGATCGTTATCCTCCAAGAGTTTGATTTGGAGTTCACTACTGCCAAATCAAAGAAATCACTTGTTTTCGCTGATTTGATTTGTTCTCTCCCCACTGACTCTGATCCTTCTTCTGAGGATCATATTCTGGAAGAAACTATTTTCTTAATCAACACCCTCGATCCATGGTACGGTGATATCATCGTGTACCTCCAAACGTCTACTTTAGGCCTGAGTTAAAAAAATATGCCCGACCCCGCATTCGGCATCAATCGCAACCTTATTCTATTGTTGGAGATACCCTTTATCGTGTGGGAGTCAATTCTATACTCTGTCGATGCCTAACCCTCGAGGAAGATGATAAAGTTTTAAATGAATGCCACAGTGGCACCTGTGGTGGTCACATGTCTGGTTATGCCATCGCACAGAAGATCCTTCATGCTGGCTATTTCTGGTCGTCCATTTTTAAAGATTGCATTGTTATAGTACGCAAATGCCATGCATGCTAGATTTATCAACGCAATATGCATGTGCCGCCTATTCCTTTACACCCTGTCATTACCGTTGGTCCTTTTGCCAAATGGGGCATAAATTTTATGACGTGTAACCCTCGTTCAGCCGGGGGGCATGCCTATATTATCGTCGCCGTAGATTATTTTACGAAATGGGCCGAAGCAATGCCTACACTGGCTACGGACGGTAAGACAGTGACACAATTCATATTCAATCACATTATTACTTAGTTTGGTCTCCCTCGAGCCATAATTACCAACCATGGTTCTCATTTTCAGGATTATATGATGGCAGAGCTGACGTCTAAGTTGGGTCTGCGTCACGACAGCTCAACGCCTTATTATCCTCAAGCTAAAGGCCAAGTTGAAGCCGTAAACAAAGTCCTTGTTACAATGCTTCAACGAACAATTGGGATCCATAAATCAAACTGGCATCTCATGTTATTTTCAGTACTTTGGGCTTACCAAACATCAATTAAGAGTGCAACCGGATTTACCCCGTTTCAGTTGGTATACGGTCTGGAAGCCACGCTTCCGATTGAATGTGAAATCCATTCACTTAAATTAGCTATGGAATTACTGCCTAATACTTAGCCTGAAGAAGAATGTCTCCTCTACTTACATAGATTGGACGAAACTTGTCGCTTAGCTACCTTGGTCATCGAAGCACATAAGAAGTGAGTCAAAACTCATTTTTACCAAATAGTTTCCCCTCATTCTTTTATCGAAGGCGATCTCGTTCTCCTGTACGACCAAGCTCATTACAAGCTGGGGGTAGGAAAATTCCAACCCATGTGGCATGGGCCCTACATCATTAAACATGTGTTACAGAATGGGGCTTATGAGCTTATTAACTATGAAGGTTATTCCTTATTGCAGCCTAGAAATGGGTTGTACTTGGAAAAGTATTATGCTTGAGTCATTCATGCGTGATATGTGTACATACATGATTTTTTGATTTTGTGTGCATGTTTTGGTCTGATGTGCTATGTGAGATTTTTTCTGCTTATTGGGTCTTGTTTGCTATGCAGATGTCTATTTACCCTTACGTCGGTTTTGCGGATGGTGCTTCCCATAGTACCAGGAACTTGTCTTTGACAGCCTGGGTAATTTATGATCCTGTTGGTGAGTTGATTAACTTACAAGATATTTGTCTAGGACCAGCTACAAACAATGTCGTTGAATATAGTGTTGCTTTGGAACTATTAACCGAGGCAGTTAACCTCAGCATATGCGCATTGCTTGTGAATTTGTGATTCAAAACTTGTTGTTCTTCAACTGAATGGTCATTATTCAGTTTGAAACCCATGCATTTTGAGATTGTATTTGCGTATTCGTTTACTTGAAAGAAATTTTGATTTCATTACATATCAACATATACCAAGATGAATGAATACATTAACAGATGCAATAACTAACATTGTGCTAGATAGACATTTGCGCAATTTATAAAAACATCATCATATGTAAATAGACCCATGTAGAAAATAGTTGTGTGTGTATATATATATATATATATATATATATATATATATATATATATATATATATATATATATCGTTTGTTTGCAATGTGTGCATCATAAAACCCAAAAAATAATATATGTTTGTTTTAGTTACATTGTGAGACGACATGTCTCTCAAAAATGTGTGGAAATAAAGCCTAAGTGCCTAATCGACGTGGTGCTCACGATAGCACGTCACTACCCGTACCAACCACCTCAGCAAGAAATGGATACGACTCGACACTCTTATAGTGTGCCTCTGATAGGCTCGAGGCACATCATCTAAGCAAGCATAGTCTGGGACCCCACGGGTGATCCCCTCCAGGTTCTGCACTATCTCCTCCTTGCCACCCTCACCATGAGGATCGAAATCGCGAGGAATTTGCCTCGCTATCGGTGACATACCTGCAGGACGCTCTCGGCCAACATTTGCATGCATATAAGAATAACTGTCAGAACATGCATATATATAAAAAAAAATATAAACTCATGAAAATAAAAATGAGTCTTACCAAGTTCTTCGTCCCAGTCCTCTCCCTCCGGGAGTGGGAGGTCTGGGTCTCTGGTGAAGTCTATGCCAACGTAGGGCCAATCCTCCATGACAATCAGTTGTCATCGAAGCTAATCAAAAAACTCTGGCCTCCAGGACATCTACTGGCCACCCCCTATTCTAGGCATCAGTATCGCCCATCAGGCCATCTCTGGCTCGTTGGGTGGTGGCATCAGGACGATAACTTCCTGACGCTGGAATATGGGTAATGGTTCCAAGAAGAATGATACCAGAATTGATCCATACCCAAACTGCTTTAGTTTGGTCTTCTTTCACTTAGTGAGTTGTCGTTTGATGTTGATGGTCACAGCCTCGACCTAGTTAAAAAAAGTCGGGTTCATACACTCTGAAGCAAGAAGTAGTTGTGTCTTCATGGCCTCATGTGGTTCCTGTGATCCCGTAGCCCGCGTGATAGTGTGCAAAAATACTCTTAGTGCCAGATCAGGGATGGTTTGGATATCCACTTTTCCACTCCCTATTCCTTTTCGTGCCCCTTGGCACACCCTGTCAATTACCATTGCCATGCTTTCCCCGAAATTCCGAGTACTGGTCAAGATAGGGATTGCACCCCTACGCGACAACCCAGTGATGAAATACACATCAGAAACTTCGAGTTCAAGCTCCTAATCCTGAAGTACAAACTTTTCCTAATCTTTGTCCCAAATGCTTATTAAATATTGAAGCAATTTGGGCTGAGCCCGGAGACATGGTTTCAGGAAGAACTTCTTGAGCCCACAATTTCTGAGGGCATTCATGCATTGTTCATTTTCCATGGACTGTTCATTATCCTCACTTTTTTCTCTCTCTTTCCACTCGATTACCATCTTTTTTTTCTTTTTACCCTCATGAATTGTTGATATAAACATTATAAGTCCCCTTGGGCTTTAAAATTTGTAATCAATTGGTTGCATTTTATTGAATTTAAAGCGGATTTTGAGTTGCACAATTGGCGTGACTGTTTTGCTAACAGTCGTGCCACCTAGCGCAACCCCTGTGTAAAAAGGGGTCGATTGGCATGGGTCCATGCTTAAAACCTGTGCCAACTGTGATGCCCTAAATTTTACAAATCCTCCCCTAAGGTATCCAAAATGACAATTAAATGCAATGAAATATAGCTCAAAAGATATCAAATGGTGTCGGCTCTTACCCGAAATAGACGGAATCTGGATTGGTCCACTGGATTGTTCACAATCGTCACCTGAAGATTGCAAGGGAAACAGGTCACTGTTGCTCTGCAAAGAGGTAAAAGTGAAAAGTAAATATTATTTACCACTTATGGTCTTTTATAACTTTTCGAAATCCTAAAATAGGTTTTAAAACATATTTGTTGATATATTTTCATATTATTTTCGAGGAATATGTTTTACACGCATCTTTTTATGCTGCAATAGGTTTTCACGTGGTTATGACGAAGAAATAAGTTGTGTTTTATACTTTTTCAGACTCGGTAAAAACACAAAAAATTCACTACTGGAGTCACCTTTCAGCTCTTTTCTGACTCTCTAAAACTAAAAATATCTCTGAGTTGCTTGTCATTTAAAATTGTTAATTTGGTTGCGAAACGATATCTACCCAGTATACGTTTACCCCTTTTTCGGGCTAAGATAAATTATTCATGAAAAAGGAATACCTTAGCCGATCACGACTAAGAGGTTCTCTCAGACATAGTTTTCTACCTTTTTGAATCTGTGAGGCTAGCTACGAAAAGGGACAACTGGAGTTTTATTTTCTGCCTTCTTTTCAAACTCTCTAAATATAAAAATATGTCGAGTTCTCCCTTTGTCAGACTCGTTAAAAACTGATGACATTGTTCTCCATCGTCATGACGTTACTCGAGTTCCTCCTTCCTAGGGCTCGTAAAATATACTAGGTTGGATTTGTCCGAAGGAAAAACTTACATCGCAAGCATATGCTATCCCCTTCAAGCTTGTTTTCAAAAATAATTGGGGTACTCGCTAGAAATGGTGGGGGAAAATGGAACCAGAATGTAGTCATTTTGGTAGTATGTCACTCTTGAACATGGCACTCGTCTGCATTCGTGTCGGGTTGGGGACATCTCATCTCGTTATTTTTTTGCCTCCATGGGTTTGGGTAATATCTTTTGACCACTCATTTTCTCTTTTCCACGTCACCATGACCTCAGATCCCTTGATGTCAAATACTACCAAATCCAGTGTCGTGTCGCCGATATGTTCAAGAGAAGTTTACCTCTAAATTTTTCAACCTCCCTCTAATTCTTTGTTGGTATTGATTCAAAAAAATCGTGTTCCTCTGTCTTGTGTTGATGACATGGCAAACATTATGGCCCACCTTCGATCGAGATCAATTCCTATCGACTCTAGCTCATTATCTAGGAAGTTGATCTAGAGACTCCCTTCAGGTAGCATGCCTCAATGGCAGGTTCTTCGTATTCGACACAAGGTCCACATCATTGGCCTTTGATTGACTGACTCTGCGGGTGTTCGATGTTAGATCACTGTGTTAGCGCTCAAATCTACCCTAGGCTGAAATAAGGTAAAACTCAAGGCTACATCAAACCACG
>JAXQQM020085502.1:0-28930 GCA_034641835.2 Pinus albicaulis | reverse complement strand
CATTGAAAATATGTTTTTTCAGTAGTACGATACTTATGGTTCCTAGAGAGGAAGTGCCTAAACTCATCAAACCCCATCTTTCTTAAGTCTGGCGAATGACGATACTTCATCTTAGGGCCACAAACTGGACATGCAAATCTACCCTTTGTTTGAAGACCTGCAATAGATGGATCAATAACAATTAATATACTATGAGATCATTTTTAAAACATGCAATATGGTATATCTAATTTAGATAATTATGTATTATATTAAAGTGCAACGAAATATTACATACCACAAACATGTGTTAGTCCTTGGGCATCATCAATTGTCCATACAAGCATTCCATGACATTGAAATCTCTTCTGCTTGATTGGTTTAGTGATGTCATACATAGTGATGCCATGCCATAACTGTATTAGCTCATTGATAAGAGGCTCAATATATACATTCATATATTTAACCTGGTACTTACCTAATTGTTCAAAATTATGGTACGTAATAATTACTACCATGATATATGTATATATAAGTAAGTAAATAAATAAAATATATATTTATGCAAACAACGAGAGAAATGAAAATGTTACATTCAAAAAAATAATGTATCAAATACCCGGAATAATCATAGTCAACATTATGTGCTCCCTCTTTATTGACATCCAAGGAGGAATGTTATTGTTGATAACAAAAATAGGCCACACTGAGTAAGTAGATCTAAGCTCTCTGAATGGATTAACACCATCAGCTGCTAATGAAAGCCTGACATTTACAAGTGTTGTGTATCCTAGCCCAAAAAATAGAAGAAAAGAGATATCCACGCCTTAGAAATAAGCCACTTCGAGGGGCACCTCCGGGGCCATAATGTAATCCTAGTGGGCCACAATGTAACCCTAGCCGACCTAACAATAATAATTTAAGGGCACAATAATAACAAAATGGGGGTTACAAGGGTACAATAATAACAATAAGGGGTTTACACTAATAATAATAAGGGGCTATACTAGTGATATAGGGACCTAACATGCCCCTCTCCTTCAAAAAAAGTGTTGTCCTCAACACTTGAGTAGCTCCGGGTGCTTCTGTATAAAATTCTCATCCTCCCATGTAGAATCTTCAGTGGGTAAGTTCTTCCACTTGATGAGATACTATGAAATTGATCGATTCTGTAGCTGTCGAGTTCTTGTTTCCATGACTGCTTCAGGTTCCAATATTATTTTTCCTTCCTCATCAAGGTCTGGCAATATTGTTTGAACCGGAATATTTTCACCTATAACCTTCTTTAAGCATGAAACATGGAAAACTAGATGTACTCGCGAAGAAGCAGGAAGCTCCAATTTGTATGCCATAGTACCAATCTTTTGCAACACCTTGTAAGGACCATAGTACTTTGGCGATAATTTATTATCCTTCTTTGCTTGCTCGAGGGACATTTGTTTGTATGGTTGTAGCCGTAAAAATACCCAATCTCCTACATCAAAACTTCTCTCGCTACGATGTTGATCTGCCTGTTGTTTCATTCGATTTTGTGCAAAATTCAGGTTATCCTTTAAGAGTTGGAGAACTTCTTGCTGATGCTCGATGTGATCTTCCACTGTTTGAACCTTCGAATTTTCCCTTAAAGATGATGTGATGGATGGTGGATGATATCCATAAAGTGCCATAAATGGGGTCATTTTTGCTGCAGTATGGAAGGAAGTGTTATAACACCATTCAACAAGAGGTAACCACTTGACCCATTGTGTTTGTTTATCAGATACAAAACAAAGAAGATATCCTTCCAAACATTTATTTACTATCTCAGTTTGACCATCAGATTGAGGATGATAAGATGAGCTATGAGCTAATTGAGTACCGAAACAAGAAAATAACTCTGTCCAAAAATTTCTAGTAAAAATGGGATCTCTGTCGCTCACAATAACCCTTGGGTTTCCATGTAGCTTTTGAATTGTGTCCATAAATGTAGTAGCAACTGTACTTGCTTTAAATGGATGAGATAATGAACAAAAGTGTGCATACTTGGTAAGTCTATCAACTACCACCATGATGACACTCTTTCCTTCGGACTTAGGTAAACCTGTGATAAAATCCATTGAAATCTCCTCCCAACGTTGACTTGGAATGGATAAAGGTTGTAGAAGTCCTTTGGTCTTCATTGTTTCCACTTTATTCTGCTGGCAAACCAAACATTTCGCCACAAACTTTTGAATATCAGATTTAAGGCCATCCCAAAAAAATTCTTTCTTCACCCTGTGGTAAGTTTTTAAAAATCTTGAGTGTCCTCCTAAAGGAGAAGTGTGCAATTCCAGAAGAATCTTTTGTTTTAGTTGGGAATTCTTACAAAGATATAAGCGATCTTTGTACCATAAGGAATCATTTTCCAACTAAATGTATCAGATGTACTAGGATCTTGCTGCAACTTTTGAATGAGTGTCCATACATCTTTGTCCTTCTTCCATTCATCTCTTGCTTCATTTATCCAATCTGGTTGGATAATAGAAATGGCACAAAGCAATGCTTCCACCTCTTCATTCTTTCTTGAGAGTGCATCTGCAACAACATTAAGCTTTTCTTTTTTGTAGATTATTTCAAAGTCATAACCCAACATCTTTGTGACCCATTTTTGCTGCTCTTCTGAAGATAGTCTTTGTTCCAAAAAAGTGTTTAAGACTATCATGATCAGTTTTTACCTTGAAGTGTCTTCCCATTAGGTAAGTTCGCCATTTCTTTAGTGCATGCAGTATTGCTAACATTTCCTTCTCATAAATAGGTTTCTGTAAATACTTTCCTTTGATTGGACTACTTTCAAAAGCAATGGGTCTTCCTTCCTGCATTAAAACTGCACCAATTCCATTTCCTGAGGCATCACATTCCACAATAAAGGTTTTGTGAAGTCTGGCGTAGCTAAGACCGGTGCTAGGCACATTTCCTCTTTAAGATGTTCAAAGGCCTTAGTTGCTTCAGGAGTCCATGAAAATGCATCTTTCTTCAATAATGTTGTTAGAGGTGCTGCTATTCTCCCATAATTCTTAACAAACTTGCTATAATACCCTGTTAACCCGAGAAATCCTCGCAACTGCTTTATGGTTGTGGGGACTTTCCATTCCTTAATAGCTTTAATTTTGTTAGGGTCTACCTTAACACCCTCGTGAGATACAATATGACCCAGATATTCCACCTCTTGTACTCCAAAGAAACATTTGGATGTTTTTGCATATAATTGTTTCTCCCGCAATAGTTTGAGCACCTTGTCAACATGTTGAACATGATTCTTCCAAGACTTGCTGTAGATTAGTATATCATCAAAAAATACTAGCACAAATTTTCTAAGGGTTTGAAAATGGAATTCATCAACCCTTGAAATGTAGAAGGTGCATTGGTAAGGTCAAAAGGCATGACCAAAAATTCATAATGACCCTCATGAGTTCGAAATGTTGTTTTTGGAATATCTTCAGTCTTCATTCTAATTTGATGATATCCCGAACGAAGATCCAACTTGGTAAAATAAATTGCTCCATGTAATTCATCCAATAATTCATCAATCACAGGAATGGGAAATTTGTCTTTAATGGTGAGTTTATTGAGCTCCCTATAATCCGGACACATTCGCCATGATCCATCCTTATTGTGTACCAATACTACAGAAGCAGAGAAAGAACTTTGACTAGGTTGAATTATACCCGCCTCTAACATTTCTGCAATCATACGTTCAATTTCGCTCTTTTGGAAGTAGGGATATCTATAAGGCCTGATGTTTGGAGGAACACTTCCTGGAATCAAATGAATAGCATGATCATGATCACGAATAGGTGGGAGTCCTTTGGGAGTTTCAAACACCTTGGAATGATTGTCCAAGACTTGTTGGAGATCTTCAGAAATAGATGATTTTGATGTCGGAACTTCTAGTGAGCATAATTGTGCAATTACGCCTCGTTGTTCTTTCTTTAGAAGCTTTGTCATGACATTAGAGCTTATTATCCTTCCCGGCTTCCCCGCAATACCCCGTAATTCGACTTCCTTTCCTTCTGAAAAAAATTTCAAGAAAAGTTCTTGAAAATTAAAAGCTACCGTCCCCAAAGATTGTAACCATTGTACTCCTAGTACAACATCAGCACCTCCCATAGGAATGGCAAGCATTGGACTAGTCAATACATATTCCCCCCATGGTTAGCTTGATATTATGGCATTTTCCAGAGCAATTTATAGTTCCTCCATTTGCAACCATCACTTGACATTCTGGTGCTGGGTATAGGAAACAATTTAATTCCTTGGCTACCTTATAATGAATAAAATTATGGGTGCTACCTGAATCAATCAACACTATTACACTTTTCTTCTTTATATGTCCTTCTATCTTGAGAGTTTGAGGAGTGGTAATTCCTGCCAGTGCATTACACGATATGGTCGGATTCATTTCTTCCTCTTCTAGGGGTGGTTCCTGGTGTATATCCTCTTCTTGTTCATTTTCTTCTTCTTCACAATCTATGTAAAATAATTTCTTCTCAGCACACTTATGACCTTTTGTGTATTTGCTATCACAACTGTAGCAAAGCCCTTTTGCTCTTTTTTCTTCCAATTGTTGTGGTGTCAACCTTGTAGGTTGTGGAAATCTAGGCGTAGCAACACTTCCTTCTTTGTAGAATTGAGTGGTAGGCTTCCTTGTCGCCATAATTTTACATTCAACTTTTCTTTCCAACCTGAATGCCTTCTCCAATGAATCAGGTTCCAGAACACGAACTTCATGTTGGATGTTATCCTTTAAAGTGCCTATGAAGAGATCAATCCCGTGTTCCTCTGGAATATCAGTTACCCTTATATTCAATTTTTGGAAGTCCTCAATGTGCTGCCCCACTAAACCCTTTTGTTTGAGATTTATCAATTGGCTAAAGAAGGTGTTGCTCTTTGTATCCTCATAATGTGCTATCATTTCCTTTGTAAAAATTGACCAAGTGACAATTTTTTTACGGGAGCAAAGCCATTGATACCATACAAATGTATTTTGTTCTAAATGTAAAGTTGCAATGCGTACCTTTTGTGTGTTTTGTACGTTATGGAGATCAAAATATTGCTCCATCTGTAGTATCCATGTTACAGGATCCTTTCCATCAAACTTCCTCATATCCATCTTTGGAATATGGTGGTTCTTCCCGCCAACATTAGAGTTTATGAAATCACAATTAACATTTATTTTGTTCTCATCATGAGGTTATTCTACTATATTTTCACCATTAGGAAACCTTTCTTGTATAAACTTTGTCAAACCTTCCATGTCTGCTTTTAGAAAATTCTTCATGTTTTCCATTTTCTCATCGATCTTAGCTTCCATGTCATCAATCTTAGATTCCATGCCCACTTCCATGCCATCCATCTTAGCTTCCAAACCAACCATCTTAGCTTCCACGCCTTTCTTCAAACCATCCATCTTAGTTTCCACGCCTTTCTTCAAAACTTCCATTTCATTTTTTGTTGTTCTTTGCGAGAGCGAAATTTGCTCTTGTAATTTTTATATGTCATGTTGCCATTCTTCATCTTCATGAGTCATAGTAGAGCCTTCTGAATGCTTAATGGGTGTTGAATTATTTTTAGGGGCCATTTTAGAATACAATACTGATATATATTCTACACTATGCCCTTGGAATCAATTCAACTTGATTCTTCAAACAAGACTTATGCAATTCGGAAAAAAAAAATACACACCTTTTACTAGCTTTTAGGAGATCGATATTGAAATTGAATTCTCTCTGTAATTGAAAATATTCGATATCTGAAATTCAGCCCTGTAGTAGCCCTCTGAAGCTTCTTTCAAATGCCATAGGTCTGACCTGATTTTGATTCTCCAAGACAAAGTTGTGTCCAATCTCCCGCAATGACCTAATTCTGGACTGGTTCAATAGAGCGAACTTGTAAGACTTGCCACGTGTCACTGTTTTGTCCTTTGTTTCTGAAATTGATAGAAAATAAACTACAGGCCGTGTACTTGTGACTACTTTTGACGGCACTCCAATCCAATCTTCAGAGAGAGAGTTATTGAACTTTTTCCACGATCACCTCTTTGAGATGAAATTCAGGAGCCTGAAAAAGCACTACATTCCACAGATCATATCTCCAAAAATATTGCAAACCAAGCTCTGAAATGTTTTGATGAATTTCCTCAGGAGTTCAGCTTTGCACCATATGAATTTCAGATTCTGAACCTTCGTAGAAAAAAATTTATAGCGCAAATGCTACGATGACCTGTTTAGGAGCCTGAAAAAATACCTGACTTCCACAGATCATATCTCCGCAATTATTGCGAATCAAACTCTGAAATTTTTATACCAGCTTCCTCTGGATTTTTTCTTCGCACCCTAAAAATTTCAGCTTTTGAAACTTCGTAGAAAAAAAGTTATAGCGAAAATTCCACGATGACCTGTTTGGAGCAGCGAAACCCTAGAATCCAAAGCTCTGATACCAAATGTTGTGTAACCAGCTCCAAAAATAGAAGAAAAGAGATATGAACGTCTTAGAAATAAGCCCAAGGTTCATTTTTAAAATCTACATATTTTTCCTCGATTTCTCTAAATGCAGAACCATCTACAGGCATTCGAAGAACACCATCTCCACTTCTATTCTTTGAATGGTAATCCACAAACTATGCTATGCTCTCACACCTGAACATTCGCTGCAAACGTGGAATTATGGGAATATGAAGAAGAACCTTTTGAGGCACCTTTTTGGTTAGTTGATTTGTTCGATATCTACTGGTACCACATTTTGGACATTATGTTTTCAATGCATGTTATCCGTAATATATAATATGATATTTAGGACATGCATATATAGTGTTATATTCCATTCGAAAGTGTTTCATAATAGCACATAGATCTCGATATGTTCGAGGTAAAGTATTTGGCGATGTTAACAAATATTCACCCAAAAATCTACAACATAAACAAAAACTAGTTAATGTAAAGATTATTAATCATATATATATCAGAACCGGTGACCTGACCGGTGGAGCTAATGAACCGGGTTTCGAATCGGAACCGGTCTAACCGGTAGCGGTCAGATCTCAATGAACCAGTTTAAAAAAAAATACATTAAATAATTATTTTTTAATAAAAAAAACTATTTTTAAGATTTGCAACCATGATTCCAAGCCAATAGAGACAAAATATGAAAAGTTTGCTCATTTATATACCATGCAAAGGTGAATATATCAAAATGGCACCAAGTGCAATACATATCATCGAAAAATACATAAGCAAACTTGTTGAAGTAATGTATCAGGTTTCTCTTATATTATTCACTGTGTTTTATTGCTGAGTTAATATTATAATATACAATCTGTCCCTGCTCAGATCTGTTGTCAATTCATTGTATCAGCCTTAAAGACAATTCTGGGTTCAGTATATATATATATATATATATATATATATATATATATATATCAGACCAGCATTTTGAAGATCTTGTATTCTTCATTATCTATGTTTGCTTGGCAATAAATTTATAGAAAAACATATACAACTCTTAGAGGTACTGAATTGGTTTATGAAACCCACTATTAGTGCTATTTGTAACAAGTTGAGAGAGCATTACAACTTCAGCAGTCTGCTCACAAATTGTTTGACGAAATTTATTACTGAAAAGATTCATTAAAACCCAAAAAACTCAGTGGTCAGTTTAGTGCATTTCCAAGCAGGAATTTTCTAGTGGTCAATTTATTATTTCCAATCACATTTTCATTAGGTTGTATGTTGTTGTCCCTTGAGTGGCGTCAGACCATTTGCATCAGTCTTAATGCCATGATCAAATTGCTTGTATGCTGTGTGAAAGGTTTTGTATTTATGCTGCTGCTATGTGTGAGCAGAGAGAGAGGGTCCGACAGTTCCTAGCTGAGTCTGAAATAAGGTTGTTGTTGATTGTTTTGAGAACCGAAATTGTCATCAAGTACACTTGATGAGTTGCATGCTGCCAGGGATTTTATGCTAGCCAGCCTTGTATTTATCAGTCATCATGTGTATTGTTGCTGCTATAAGGTGTTGAGTATGAGTTATTAGACAAGTTTGTTGCTAGTATAATAGAGGAATTTGCAGCTCATGGAGGAGACATTAGGGAATTGGAAACTCATGGAGGAGCACCTAACCGGCCGGTTAAGTACGAAACCAGCCGGTTTATGAATAAACCAGCCAATTCTGTACTTAACCGACCGGTTAGGTTCGGTTAACCGGCCAAAACAGGTGAGAATAGGCTATTGACTAGGTTGCAAGGCCGGTTCCAATCGACAGCCCTCCTGACCGGCCGATTTTGATAACTATGATATATATATATATATATATATATATAAGTTATTATTTTACACATTTATTACAACTAAAAAAAGGGAAAATAATCAACATTTACATATATGTGATCATATATACATATTGCATACCTTAGGAGTTGTGTCATACATCTGTTCGACAAATTATTCATAACCTTTAAGTTCACCAGCAACAATGTTGCAGAGAGAAGAGTTGCATTTGAGTGTTCAAAAAGTCGTTCACTTGACCTTTCAATCAGAGGTACATCATAAATACCGTCACTACTATCTCCACCATCATCATTTGAATCACCATACAAGTCTTGGAGCATTTGATTTGTCCCATCATTAATGTGAACTGTCTCATTACTGTCATCATGATCTACCTCCATGGGACCATTAAAATTACCTTCATCATTCACTTCATGTTCTTCACCTTGTACAACATCATTTCCAATACTAATATTTGCTGCAATATTCTCTTGTACTGGTGCAACATCATCTAATCTACTACTATTTAGCTGTGGAATTTGGTTGATCATCTGCAAAAATTTGGGGGGCAACTGTGCCTTTATGAAAATTACAAACATTAATAATTAAACATTAGTGTGCATATAAAAAATATTAAAATAATATAAAATTTTACGATATAATCAAAATGAAGATAGATAATTAATTACCACGTGACGATAGTCATTCGATCCACCATCAATGTGCCCATATTTCCCACAATGCATTGTTGTTGTTGCTATTAAAACTCTAACATTATTTCTCATCCAACATTTTTTGCAAGGGCAATAAACTCTACCATCACCCCTTTCACCCTTTTGAATTTTTTTTCCACCTCTAATGTTTTCTTCCATTGATGCAAATTATCCTATAAAGAAAACCCAAGACTTGTTGAATTCAATGGGAGCTCAATATATAAGCAAAAAGAAAATAAAAGTGGGCTTTTTACAAATTGTGAGCTTTTTACAAAATGTGGGTTTTTTACAAAATTGTGGGCTTTTTACAAATTGTTTATATTTTTAATAAAATGTGGGCTTTTTACAAATTGTGGGCTTTTTTGCCTCCATTGCATTTCTCTCGTAGAATACGGCACTGCATTTTAGCATTCAAAATTTGAGATGCAAACTGTAGTCTCTACTATGTTTGGAAAATTGGAGGTTTATAAAAGATAAACTGTGAACAGAATTGTACCACTATGATAAGAAGTTGTCAGAAGCATTCCTTCTGCTTCACAAACGTGGAACTACCTTAAGAATGCTTATGGTTGATATAAATATTAGAGCATGGCAATTAAATGTAGTAGTTATGCTAAAATACTGAATAACAGCTTGAGAGTGCTCTTCAGATACTGTACGAATGCACCAAATTAAAGTTGTACCATTACTAAAGATAAATGGCCAAAAATAGTCAATTTTGATATCATGAAGTTATGTCTTTCTCGGTAGCAAACTGGGGATAGGATGGAAAATATGAGAGAACTAAGTTCCAAGGACTAAAAAAACAAGGCCAACATAGTTCTGCCTTGAATCAGAGACAAAACAAAGCTGCCCAAAAAAGTGTTTGAGAGCACCCATTGAAGCTCCTATATATAGGAGAGTCAACATTTTCCTATTGAACAAGTTTGTATAGTCAAAGCCACAACAAGATCAGATAGCCACTATCCTAAATGAGAACCAGAGCCAAAGCTAAGACAGATCCACGTTTAGCAGAACAAGACAGCCATAGCAAAGGATTTGACCACAGAACCAGATCATGAGAGATAGCAAGATTCTGCTTCCACTATGGAAATGTAGAAACTGTACAAGGGCTTTGCTTCCAGCAGATTTCATTGTGACAGTAATTTCTATGGTGTTGTAAGCGCTCATTAGTAGAATCTTAAAGCCATTCTGGAATTCTTTTAACCTGGAGAGGGTTTTCTCTAGTTATAAATCCTCATGTTCAAATTCCATTGTGGATTGGTTGTGTTTGATATTATGTTTTTACTATCCGCAGTTGAATTTTTGCACAGAAAATTATCAGTCTAAAGCGGAGCAATTTTGCGATGTTTCTTTTGCTTCCTATTGTGAAGTATTTCGCTCAGAACTCTACTCGTTGTAACAGAGGTCTTGGGCATAGAACAGGGGACTTGGGTTTTTTGGAATCAAATTTCAGGTTAAGATGCTCATCTGAAGAATGGCACAGTGAGCCTTAGCATGGAGTTGGGAGTACCAATTTGAAGTGCAGGTAGGGCATTGTACAATAGACTAGTTAGATTTCTGGACCCTAATACAAAAGTTTCTTCTTCTTTCAAAACGTGTTTCTCGTTTTCTGTAACCAATGTGGGTCCTGTTCTTGTTTCAATTGGGGATGGATTAGCATTTGTTATTGCTCCAGATGATCACACTCTGGGTAGCCTTGGAGGCTATTTGTGGGTGATGAGTCCAATAGGTCTCAATGAACTGTTGCCCTTGCCGGGGAATACTATTGCAGTGGAATTTGATACTATTTTGGATGTTGAATTCCACGATCCTAATGGAAACTAGTACCTTAAGCTCCAGTACATGTTCACAAAAGAGGGTGCCATAGTCATTCATGCGTGCAGAGAGGGTGAATTGCAGGCATTGCAACAGGAGGTGTTGTTGTTGTTGCATTGGCCACTAGATTGTTTGTCTGGTTCTGTTACAAGCGCAGATTATTGAAAAGGACAGACAAATTTAGTTCAGATATTGTGAAATTGCCTCTAAAATTCACCTACAAAGAGCTCAACAATGCTACGAAAGAATTTTTTTGAATGTGATTGATAATCGATAATTGCAAGCAAGGGTAATCCCCTTGTGAAACCCAAATTTCTGAGCATTTTCTAAAACCTGATGACGGAGTCATTGTAATGAACAAGTGCCTAGGTCCATATTACGTCCAAATATACCAAGCACCAAGATCTATAAAAAAAAATCCACAGTATTTGCAAACTAAGAAGAAGAGGCAGAAAATGTATTCTGCTTACTTGTTCGAATAGTGGTTGGGGTTTACCACGACAAAAATTTGACAGAGCCCATGTAGCATTTCTTATCATTGAAATTTTGGTAGTATCATTCAACTGGGCAAGCACCTGCCTCAGAGCTCCATGACTAAGGGCAAGATCCCTAAATGTTGTAGAGTCTCCAGCAATATTTCCCAAAGCCCAAACAACCTTACACGAACACCAGTTGAACTCAAAGTTGGGTACTAGTTTTTTAAATCAAATTCCAAAATTACAGACATATAAAGATAGTTGGGAAGAATAATTTTATGCCTCTAAAATAAATGTGCTACCTATTCTCGAACATTATCATTCCCAGAGGTAAGAAGTTCCACAAATACAGGCAGTGCCTCGTAATCAATCACAACCTTTGTATTCTCAGAGGCTCCAAAAAAACCCAAATAGGGTCAACCCTAATATAGGAGGAAGGGCCTGCAGTAAGAACTTACCATTTTGCAAGAGATGAGGGCGAATGCTGAGGGCGAATGTTGTTCTGCAAGAGCTGAGGGCGAATGCGCGCGTGATATCAAACGTTAATGTAGTTTTTAGAAAAATCATTTTTATGTAGCACGCATTTGATTTTTGCATTTCAAATCATTTTTATTTACATTTGATTTTTTCATTTCTAATACAAGTGACAAACAAATTTCTACAAGAGGTTGAAATTTTTACTAGAATAGCCATGAAAGACTAATTAAAATGGCTTAAAATGCAAGTGGATCTTCAAAATAAATGTAATTGAAGGTTCTTCCCACTAAATTTTTGCAAAAGTGCTTACATTATTTAAGTTATCTAGGATATTTTTTTGTATTACACAATCTAAATTAAATAATGAAATAGTTGGGTAGTCTTATTGTTTCAAATTAGGACACAATTTTCAAATGGTGATGAAGTATCATGTGATGATTAACTGACAATATTCTTCTTTCCTATCCTTGAAAAACTATACAAGGTTCCCTGCTGCCACATGAAACCCTAACTCATGTAGCAGCATAGGACCAGTCCTCCATTTTGCCCGTCATAAGGCATTTTGCACGTATTTGACGACTAGAATTTGTGGATTCTCGTTTTCCATGACGTGCTAGGAAGGATAGAAGACTTAATTTTGACGTTTGAATTTTTTTCAAAAACGTTCTTACACCCTTTAATTTCCACTTACCAATAATTTTGCAACACTAGTCCTCTTCGCAATTGCAAGGTTGTACTCAAAAAGTAAGGAAAGTTACTTTTTTGGCTCACTCAAAATTAAAAATTGAATAAAGGAATTACCACTTATCATTATTGATATTTTAAAATTAGAATCAATTTAGTTTTCCCCTTCCTATTACAAAAAGTTCACAAATCCTTTCTTTTACATAAAACACGAAAGAAAGAATAAAGCCCGTTGCCCTGCAAACTTCCAAGGTTGTGATTAGTGAAGCAGTGAAAAAGTACGGCTATAGCACTAAAAAATTAGAATGCCAATCTGCCCCAACATGAAGTAGTGTTAATATATTTGGTGGCTTGACTTGATGGTCAAACAGTGAATTACACAAGCAAAAAATAAAAGCTTTAGGTGTTTAGTTCCTTACACTCGCACTCTCAAGGCATTCAGACTTAGGCCGAGCTCAAGATTGGCTCCGAGGAAACTAGATTGGCTCATTAACCTGCCATATTTTAATTTCTGGTAGTATGAACTGAAGTTTAACTGCTAAAATTTGTTCAGAAACATATATTTTAATTTACCACTCTGTGAGCAATTGTTTTATTAATGTGCAGATTTCTGTTAAAAATTCAAAATGATTTATATGAATGATACAATTTACATATTACTATTTTAAAATATTGTATTATAGTAGGCAACTGAAGAAAATCACACTGCTGTTTCCTGATGATTAATGAACTGAAAATTAGTTGTTTTATTGAAGAAAGAATTATGGGACACGGCCAAGGCATGTTGCTCTACTGTCCACAAATGTGTTAGTGACTAATTTATCAGTATCTTCCTTCTTGAGAAGAACAATCATAAGATAAATCAGAAATATTTGTTCTGAGGTCAAATCTAGGCAACAAATTATAAAGAAATTATGTGTGTATCCACTGTATACTAATGTGTGGATACCTTATCATTTCTTAGATCCTCATAACTTACCAACACCTACTATATTGGTATACACATAATATGGCATTTACCTGAAGTATTTCATATGTATCTAGAAGTAAATAAGTTGTATGACAATTGTTATGGCAGATATAAGATGTGTATTATAGTTTATATTTCAATTTTTCTTAAGTAGCGTGCATGTGCATTTCATATAGTGACTACAATTACCAAATATATTTCAGTGAAGATGTGAAGATGATCTCTCATTAGGTCCTAATTACTTAAAGCATCATTAATTAGCTTTCCAAATGAATAAAATATGTTAACAAATTAGTAAAAGCTAGGAAAAAAAATCATGCTTTAAAAAATTATGGTACAATGAGTCACACTCTGAGATTTATTTAATTACCCATCAAGTGTCGCTACAACATATATATGATCACCATTACCATGCAAATGGGACATGTGACCATCATTTTGGTTTCGCCAATGACATTCCACATCATGAGCATTGTTTAGGGTTGATTGTGTTGATTTTTTTTAAACAAATCATTTATACATTTTATGGAAATTATAGACACAATTTATAATCACATTACAAGATCATGATGTATGAATATTCCTTATCATTTCTTAGATACTCACAACTTACCAACACCTAATAGATTGATATACACATCATATGGAATTTACCCCTAGAATGCCACATGTATCCTAAAACAAATTAGTTGTATGGAAATTGTTATGGTGCATATATCATGTGTATTACAGTTTATCTTATAATTTTGTTGAAGTAGCATACAACAATTTACATAGTGATATGAGAACCACTCTCTAGAGTATACATCGATTTTGTACACATGGCTTTTCAGTTGCTTTTTAAGATATATCATTGGTGATGATCACATGATTATATAATGAACCATTAAGTTGAACTATGAAATTATTTCTCACAACACACACACACATATTGATGAATTAATAATTTTTCTCATATAATTTTTTTAATCTATTTTGAAAAAAAAAAATTTTATATAATTATTTCTAAGAAGAACAAGAGAGAATTCCTTACCATATCTCCGTAAAACATATAATAGCAAGAAAATTAATCTATTGAAATTTCATTTCCAAACATATTCATGGAGTAAAATGAAGATTAAAAGGAGATATTCATGGATTTACCTATAACATCACCTCATAATTAATAATGTAAATGTACAATATTGATGATACATAGGTTAGGAGAAAATTAATCTATTGAAATTTCATTTCCAAACATATTCATGGAGTAAAATGAGGATTAAAAAGAGATATTTATGAATTTACTTATAACATCACCTCATAGAAGTGTAAATGTACAATATTGATAAATTTATTTATATATGATAAATAATAAACCTTTATCTCACTTGTATCATATAATCTTATAAACAAACACATTCTATAATATGCAATAAAAGTGAAATTACACAATCCACATGGAAATAAGACTTAGTTCAAGCAAAAGAAAATAAAAAATAAACCATAAGTGACACGGATTTTGCAAAGGCATATAAGTGTCGTTTATTGCATATAAGTGTCGTTATACCGACGGCGGCCAAAGCGTCGCTATTGCGACGGATGCCTCCAAACGTCGCAATTGCGACACTTAGACATTGTGTCGCAATTGCGACATTTGGAGGCAGTCGTCGCAATAGCAACGCTTTTGGGCATAGTGTCACAATTGCGACGTCTTCCTCCAAATGTCACAATTGAGACACTTTGTATAAGTGTCGGTATTGCGAAACTTTTCTCTAAATGTCAGTATAGCGACGATTTCGGGCGGGATTGAAAAAATTTGGGGAAATTTCCGACGTTTGGTCAAAAGTGTCGAAACCAAGTGTCGGAATTTCCCCCAAATGTACTAGTGTAAGATAAAGCCTATAGATGGTTTCCCTTGATTAGGCCTAGGAATCCTTGTTGGTGAATGGTGGAATATACGGTAAAGTCTGGGTGGTGGTGTCTCGGTTATGGAACAGTGATCCCTGGATAATAATGAGGATTGCGGTAAAGCCTAGAGACTAGGAGACAAGAAAATTCCTCACGGTGTAGGTGGAGAAATCCGGTGGCATCCATGCTTGTTTATGGCCTAGTGATATGGTGAGGATTGCGGTAAAGCATGTTTCTATTGATGAGGGTGAGGTGGTTTAGCCTCGAGAAGCCCTGATTGGTTCTCTTGGTTTGAGTCCCACATTCATGCTTGGAATATGGCACGAGGGTGATTGGCTGAAGAGATATTTGGCTCAACAAATCTATGGTTGGGTGGAATGTGGTAGTCCCATACTGGGTTTGATTTTGCATTCATTAATAAGTTCTTTCCTTGGTATCTTATGTGTAAATGTACTGGTTCATATGTGGCATTTATGGCTATGGTATCCTCAATATTTCTGTTGTTTATATGTTGGTTATGAATGTGTTTTATGATAGTAAAAATGTATGGTTATCATAATGTTTTGATTTGTAAATGAATGAGCAATTAATATATGACCTAATAGATGATATGAAGCTAATGATATAAGGCATCATTGCTTCTTTACGTATCTCAGATAAGTATGAGACCCTTATGCTCAGATCGATTATTATGACCTGTAGACTACATATTCATGATGTGTTCGACGAAATGTCTGTCATGGTTAAACTTGGTTAGGTTAATTCCTTGATCAAGTTTTGTGTTAGAGGATTTTTCTTGGTGTCATTGATTGTCTTGGAAAGTCTCATCAAGTTTCGGGTAGTGGTTTGGAGACTAGCCCTAAAAAAGTGGCTTAAATATCGCAGTCTCTGGCACAAAGTTGGCTGAAAAAGACTGTAGTCTCTCCCTTGTAGGCATCATGGGAGCGACTAGAGGGTCCCAGTTGCATGCATTCCCATGTCATGGGAGCGACTGGGTTTTTTTCAATGAAAATGCAATTTGACTCAGGGCTCGGGCACTTGGAGGGGTGGTTTAGCTACTGTGGGTCTTGTAGCTCTCGAGGAAGGTCGATAGGGTTTTCTTGTATTGATTCCACTTCCTTAAGGTGATTTGGGAGGTTTAATCATATCATAGTAACTCTTCGTCACATGTTTACCCTGATGGACCGGTTAACTTGGGTAAATGTGGGAGGAGGGTGTTACATTTGTTGGTCATTAGTGTCATAGAACACCGGAGACGGTGTTCCCCTAAGGGGGAGGGGTTTGTAACAACCTCGGGTTGAAGTTTCATGTAATAAAGGATAATAAATGCAAAATAAGACCAAGGTCATGAGGCACGTATTCTAAGCTAAATGTTAGGAAAAAAACTATAATGGGCATCACTTTTGGTTTAATTATGGATATGGAAATTGGAAATGACAAAGAGGCAATAATTAGCATTTATTTATGAGAAATAAAGGAAAATAGGAGAAAAGGAAGGTGAAGAGACACATATTTGCATGCTAAGGAAATTAGGAGGAAAATGAAGAAAAATGAGACATCAATAATAAAATAGAATCAGAGAACCATTTCACAAATTTTATTTGTTTTGGCTTGAGAATAGTGTTAGAGAGAGGGAGAGATAGAGCTCCAAGAACATAAAGCAAGCAAGCAAGCAAAGGAAAACAAGGAGAAGGTTGGATCAACAACTTCGGCAGGAGCATTTTGTAGGTAACAGATTGCATGTGTGATTTCCTAAATAAGGTGTGAATGCATGGTTCATGAATTTGTTTATTTGGTTCATTTGTTGTCATTGGCATAGGTTTTGCTTGGTTTTATAGTGGTTTCAGTGTTGCCTTTCCATTTCTTGGATAACCATAGTGTGATGGGATTTATTCTCAGTTGAGTTTTGGATTGTTGTAACGTTTTGGAACCAGGTGAGGTGGTCTCAGGAAAATTCCCAAGGGTTGCGGGTGGAGATGGCTTTCTCCAGGAAGCCCTCGAAAGTTGGGTGGAAACAGAGAAATTCCTCAAGGTATGGTGAAGAAATTGTGAGGCATCCAAGCTTGGTTTGGTTTTGTGATCTCGAGACCGGTTTGGGTGAGATCACGATAGTTTTAGGGTGGAGGTGTTTTAACCTCTGGAGTTCCTAGTTGATTATGTCTTGGTTTATCCCATGAGATCCCATATTCATGCTTGGAATATGGCACATGGGTGATTGCCTGAAAGAAAATTTTGGTTTGGCCCAATCTATGGTTGGGTGGTACGTGAAAGTCCCTAACTTGGTTGGCTTTTGCATAAGCCTAATAAGAGCTATTTTCCTAATGTATTGTATGAGCACTTGTAAAGGTTATTATGTTGATTTGATGGTTGTTTTGTCATGGTTAATATTATAGTTATATGTTGGTTATATACCTAGTTATATGATGTGCTCTAACTATGGCTTTTGTTCATATTTGAAAAGTATTTGAATAGTTGATGAATGCATGGGCTAACAAGTGTTGTTATAGCCACTTGAGAGGGCATTAAACCTTCTCAGTGATTTGCAAATGAAGTTCAGAGATTTAAGATCAGATATGCATTCATGACCTGTAACTCGCATGTTTACCATATGTTTGACGAAATGTCCAGTGTGTTCTAAGTAGTCTAGGTCAAGTTCTAGTTTCAATTTTGAATATTTAACATTATCGTCATGTTAAATATGATTATGGAAAGTTACAGGAAGTTCTAGGCAGTGGTTTGGAGGCTAGCCTAGAAAAGTGGCTCGGATCTTGGGATTACTGGCACTGAACTAGGGAAATTAGTTCATAACTGCATGGAAGCAAGCCTATACATGTAGTTGGAGGCCTATAATCGCATTATAGCCTCGTTGTACATGCAGTTGGGCTATAAGGTCAGTGAAAAGGGTTCCGACTTAGGGAATGACCACTTGGGGTGGTTTGTAGCCCTTTGAGCAGTCTGTGGTCTCTAAGGGAAGTTAGTAAAGTTGTTGGTTTGTCAGCCCCACTTCCGTAACTGGAACATTGGAGGTCGGGTCATGTCATAGTAGCACTCCGCTTCACATTTGCCCAGAGGGCTTGTAAGAGAGGGTAAATGTGGGGAGGGGCGGTTACAACAACTATGACATGTTGTTCATATGCACCTATTTGTTGTATCTTGATAATGTAAATTTTTATAAGTGAGCATCAAGTCAAGTGCATTCTTCCTTGGTTTTGGATTTTTCCACCAAATCCACCTCCATTCTACTTAAGCTTGGCTATCAAAATTGCATATTATTGTACTTCTCTTTATAATATTCAATAGTGGAAAAAACCTATATGTTTGTCATTCTAATAAACACCTATAACACAACTAAAGGAAAAATCCTTAGCAAGTCAACACTATTCAATAATTTAAAGCTCCTCAATTTCTTCTTTACATTGGGAATGATCTATTATCAATTTGAATTATCTTAGCAACCAACTCTCACTATGTCACTTTCATTTTGGGTAATTCAAAGTCTATTCTCACAAATTAAGGATGGAGACTAATCACCACACACCCCATGATCATTGCACATATAAGCTATGTAACATGAACCTCATGTCTAAAAGAAACTTCATTTGTTGTGTTTGACCTCATGTATAAATATTATTGTATGTTCAAATATCCTCACACTTAGAGACATTAGTATTTACTTTTCGTTCACTCAAGGTATACAAAATTGCTACGTATTTTTAAACATAATTATTTTAAAAAATTATTCAACATGAAAACTTTTTTAAATTTAAAGAGATGATGACATGGTGCTTTGGTAAGACTGAAAAAATCATGGTTTGAAATTCTATGGACAAAAATATAATCATTCTAAGAGTTGGTGTAGCTGAGACCAAATATCTACTCAAACTACAAACTACATATTAAACATCCCAATCATCTTTTGAGTCTCATTACCTTAAAAAAATTTAATAAATAAAAAAATTCAAATATAAATTCATTACCCTATTTTATTTAATTTATCTAAACCTCTTAATTACACCGAAGGTGTTATCTATTGTGGGGTTTTTCGTAGCAACACTGTAGAGATTCGTCGTTACTGACAGAATCTGAACAGTGTCCCACGTACCAGTCAAATTTCGACAACGAGTTACGTTGGTTTAATGACGAGAGGGTCGAGATTCTTATCCACCACGGATCTCTTTGTTTCGATGAAACGCCCACGATCCGATCCAAAAGCCATGGACTGACCCCTTCCCTTGTCGTTTTCGCCATCGGGCTATCCGTCTTTATATTCATGCCTGAGTTCATATCCTCCAATAGCATTTCACAGCTTGGGGATTGGGGGAAATCACCCCTTCCCTTGCCATTTTCGCCATCGAGCTATTCGTCTTTATCTTCATGCCTGAGTTCATATTCTCCAGCAACATTTCACAGCTTGGGGATTGGGGGAAACCAAAGGGAAAAGAGTGAAAGCATTAAATTACCAGGAAGCGTAGGCATGGCGCAAGATGCCACGGGCTTCGGACTCTTCTCTACCTCAACGAGACACATACGGCAATTTCCGGCGATAGAGAGGCGGGAATGATAGCAGAAGCGAGGGATATCGACCCCTGCTAACTCGTAGGCCTGGAGCATCTCCTCTGTAAACTCCTCCTTTGACAGCAAGCTTTAAATATCAGAATGCTCAAATTCCTTTTTCAGACAGCAATACCCTCTGCAAATTCCTGCCGCTAACAGTAATCTCCTCTCCAAACTCCCCCTTCGACAGAAAGCTCCTGCACATGCAAACTCCTGCCGTGACAACAATCTCCTCTGTAAACAACTCCTTCCCAGAATTTAATCCTTGGTTCTATTTTCGAAACCAGGGCGCGCCCGATTGAATTTTTCTAGGGTTGCATCAGAAACATGCCTGTGGGACTCTCTGACGCTTTAAAACCCAATTGATGTGGATCTCTCAAACGCTTTAAAACCCAATCAAGGAACCAAAATAACAGTCGCAGTAAAAACAATTTATTAACCTCTTGCGGAAGAAGAAAAGTAAGAAGAGTATTCATGCAAACCTGGCCACCATGATTCGTCTTGGAAACTCTACTGGACTCCACGTCGAACGAATCAACTCACACCTTCTTTAAAATGCTTGGACCTTCATTATCTACTCCACCAGTCGTCATTTATGCTTCCTCGGATACCATCTTTACTCAGAAATATAAAGCAGATTCAAGAAGTTAGAAATATTGCAAGTAATTAAAGGGAGAACTGGCTGCACCGACTACATTTATAGATCCGGCTGATACTACATTCAATTATTGGTGAAATATCAATGCAATTGGCGTGGGATACGAACGCAATAAAATAGTTTGGATGGTAGGTTTTTTTTTTTCTGAATTTTGTCAAAAAAAAAAACAACAGAATGTTAGACAGCAAGAAATAACATGACTCCTCAGCGCTGGTTTTAATCTTTTTTAAAGATTCACATCCAAAAGGCCCTAATAATAATGCCAGACTTTCACTCCATTACAATAATCTTAATTTTATTTTTCAAATTCGCTGAAATGTGGTTATGTGCTCCTCAAACACGAAGGAGGCTCACACCGGCCTTTGGGTTTCTGGGTCGCTCGATAACAAAGTTTTAAATACGATATAATTATGAATCGGACAAGAAATGACCATAGCTCCTCATGATTAACCTAGTGTAGAATCAGATTTACACAACTCGATAACGGACCCTGTTGAGACCCGCGAAATCTCATAGGTTCTGTTGTGTAGTTCTCTGTTAGTCCAGACGGGTACGAATGTCGAGAAGCACGCCCCCAGAAGCAAAAAAAACTCCACATCAATTCTTAAAGCAACAATCCAGGGACGTTCTATCACCAAAGCGATCACCAGAAATAAT
Organism: Pinus albicaulis; assembly: GCA_034641835.2. Taxonomy (NCBI): domain Eukaryota; kingdom Viridiplantae; phylum Streptophyta; class Pinopsida; order Pinales; family Pinaceae; genus Pinus; species Pinus albicaulis. The sequence goes on along the minus strand of JAXQQM020085502.1, from coordinate 7,776 downwards.
TTAAAGATTTATTTGAAATCGCCAGCAAATCACGCGCCCATCCAACGGTTGTTATCCCGTCGCATCGCTTCATTTGATCCAACGAATATCGCACGAGTTACTTGCACGAACAATAATGCGCGATGAAAGCGGTTTTCCAAATTCGCTCAGGGACACGCGTCACCCACTGTATGACATCGCTGCGATTTCTTAAATACCATTTACCGTGCAAAGCCGGTGCGATCAAAACCGCCGGTGCGATTAAAACTAATTTTTAAATAACATTGTATCACATTTTACGTAAAATATGATTCTCTTGTATGATGGGACCCAACCCAAACCATGGATTGATATTACAATTCAAATGTGTTAAGAAATTGAAAGCATGCATCGATATTACAATTCAAATGTGTTAAGTGTGTTCTAAATCTCCCAAAATTGAAATCAGACAAAATTATGGTGTACTATCTAATAGCTTGAAAAGTCTCGGAATCTTAATTCTTATGACCATTCAAGTCTCGTGATTCAGCCGTAATCCCCATTCCCAACCGATATCGACGATTTCGACATAACTTTTAAGACGACCCCACAGAGGGCAGATCGCTTTAGTTTGAAACGCTGCGGCGGTACAAGATTCAGTTATGGATATCCCACCACTTTCAGAAGTGCCACAAATCAGTGGCGTCGATGCTGTTATCCATCTGCTGCACCTCCTGCCAAGTAGTCAGATTAAGATCCAAAACCCATGAATCGTCAATTGATGGCCATCTTTCCAAATTTTGGTCGAGGTTGCCATCGACGTCATTGGATTCCTCGAACAGAGGTTCCCAGAAATCGAACTTATGTTCCTCCAATACTTCATGACTGTCACTCGACACCTCCGTTTTAATATCAATAGAAATTTAAACAAGTTTGTTTAATAAAATTATCACCAACATTTTTGGTAATAATTTTTTATCTAAGTTTTAATATCAATAGAAATTTAAACAACTTTGTTTAATAAAAATTTTAATAGAAATTTAAACAATTTTGTTTAATAAATTTTTTAATAATTTTAAATTTATTTGAACCATAATTAATATTAAAAATATCATAATTAATTAAATATTTATTTGAATGTTTCATATAATCTCAACTATTGGAGTCACTATTCTACATATTTATGCAAGTATACAGTGGATAAAAGACAAGCTTATTTCTTGAAATCTTATACAGAGTTTAATTTTTAGTTCTACAAGGTATTTTTATTTGATGTAAAAACAATATAATATCAAGATTCTGTTTAGAAATGTTAATTTTGAGGTTGGAATTCCACATAGTGCGGAAATCAATTGAACTATATACATATTGAAATGTGACCAAATATGCATAATGAATATGGACCAATTATATATTTGATTTTGATTTTGATTTTATTTTTATTGGTTTATTTTTATATTTTTCATTTTATTCGTTTTTATTTTAATTTTTATCTATTTATTTATTTTATTTTTATTTTTATTTTATATGCTTTATATTTTTATTTCTAATTTATTTTTTTATTTTTAAATTTTTTTTAAAGCTTAAATAAAATTACTTATAAAATAGGGTAACTGATGTTATGAGTTTTGAATCAACTAACATATAATTATTAAAAATAAAATAATTTTTTATATATTTAAACTATAAATAGTATTTCATTATTCTTAACATTTAATTTATTCGAAATGTCAATTATTAATCTCAATCAAAATACGCACGACCAGGGCGAACTCTTTGATAGGCACAAGAGTTAATACAAAGTCTACTCCTTCGGTGTACCTTTGCACCCTTAGGGGCAAATGCTAGTATTATATATATATATATATATATATATATATATATATATATATATATATATATATATATATATATTTTTTTTACAGTAACGGTTATGGAGTATTATATTAAACTTGGCCTGAATGCCGAAAATCTGGTTATATTGAGGATGTCTAAACCCTGTTGCACCTCACCGCTAAGGTAGAGCATGCAGCAAAAGCTTGGAGACTTCCTCCTTGATGAGGTAACTATAGATTCAATTTTAGAGATTTTCCCCAACTTGAAGATACATACAAATTGATTTAAGAGTAAGCAGTAATACATGACAACAAATCAGCTTATGGAATGGATTCCCATGATTCTTCTTCGTCTTTCATCTTGACCCCAGCAAAGAGGAGGGCAGCTTTGTTGGCTTCCAAGTCCGCCTCTTTATTATGAGTTCTCAGCACATGAAAGTAATGCAGCTTCTGAAAAGCGTTTTCCAAGCACTTAATTCTAGCTATCAGCCTTGCAAGTTTGAGGTCCAAAGTTGGAGAGTTGGAGACCATTGCATTTATGATGATCTGGGAATCACCAATAACATTTGCTTCACTTATGTTTAAATCTTTGAGAAGCTTGAGACCTTGAAAGAGAGCTAAAGTCTCAGCTTAAATGCTGGATGAAAGACCTAGCCCCCAAGCAAAAGAGTGAATTTTTTCCCCAACTGGGTTTACAACAACGCCTCCTGCACCAACTTTGCCCGGATTGCCCTTTGCTGCCCCATCAAAAAAGAGGGAGTGTCTTGAATGTGATGTAAGCCAGTCTTGAAAGTCTGTTTCAGATATTCTTATTTTCCAGTCTTTGGGAGGAGGGACGTTCCTAACTGTTGTTTGAAATTGCAAATCAAGAAAAGAACCCCAAGCAATGTCCTGTTGGCTGAGATTAGAATCATCTTTTAAATCAATCAAGCATTCTTTTAGGTGACATTTAATCTTGATTTTTAATGCCTTGTGATTCTGTTCAGTATTTCTGAAGATTCTTCTATTTCGTTCAAGCCAGATCTGCCAGCAAATTACCTTTGGAAGGATAGACCATGCAGCTTTGATTATCTGGTTTTTGGGTGGAGGACCAGGATACTTGTTCGCCCATTTAGAAAATAGATCAGCAGTGGAGCAAGGGAGCGAAATGCTGGGATCCAGATTGTGAATGAAGGTGGACCAAATCTGCATAGAGAATCTGCATTCAAGCATTAAGTGGACAACACTCTCTGCATTTTCATTACACAGTGAACATTTGGAGGGGCCGTGAAACCCTTTCTTCTGCAGGATGTCATACGTGAGGATTTTGCCATGACATAGAAGCCAAGCAAAGAAGTCAACTTTGCGCCACGAAGAAAAACGCCAGACACCATGCCAAGGTGCTGGGTCAGGGGGAACGAAAGGTCTCTCTCGCAGCTTAGCATATCCCATGGAGACAGCGTACCCTTTGGTATTCGGCCCCCAGCCTCTCGAATCTCTTTTCCTTATGTGCAAAGGCGCCAAACCATGAAGGAGATCAAGCAGCGTGGACCATTCATTATGCAGATGATCCGGCATGGCAATACGTTTCCAACCTGCCCAATTAGAATCGCTCCACAGTGAGATGTCCCACAACGAGCGCAACCCCTCTCCTTCCATCCAACAGCGCAACACTCTAATGGGGGCTCTGTCTTCAATGGGATCCATATTCATAATTTTGTCTGTCCATATGTTAATCTTTTTACCGTTTCCTGGAATCCATAAGGAGTGCGCATTGACAAGAGGAGCAGCTTTAGCATACAGTTTGAGGAAAGACTAGTTAGGCAGATGGATCAAGTTGTCCAAACAGCTAGAACGAGGACCTCTGAAATATTTTTTCCAGAGAGCCAATTGAGCCCAGCCTGGCTTGGGCGCAATGATATTCCAAATTATCTTCGCTCCCATAGCTATATTCTGTTAACAGAGGTTTTTGAAATTCAAACCACCCTCCCACAATGGCTTGGAGATGGTTTCCCAACTGACAAGGGGAAGTTTGTTTTAATTCTGTTTGCCTCCCTTCTAAAAGAACCTCCGAATGTACTCCTCCATTTTTTTTAAGATGCTTGCCGGAGCAAGAAGCACAACAAATTGAAATAGAGGGAGACTGGTGAGATTTTATTAGGACAGATTTACCTACCATGTTGAGCCAGGAGTATCCCTAGGCTTGGATCCTAGTCTTGAATTTTTCAAGTTGTGGAAGCCAGTCCTTACTTATAGATCTTTTATGATAAACAGGGAGGCCCAAGTATTTGAAAGAGGTCCAAGAAGAGGAGGCTGCAAAGCCCAGACATCTAGAAATAGCAGGGAGCAATCTGGGCGATGTGTTCCAACTGTAGATGTGACATTTGTTCTTGTTTAAGACACTGCCTGAGGCCTCACAGAATTCATCCAAAACTGCTTTAAATTTGATGGCTGAGGAAAGAGTAGCAGCTCCCAATAATAGGGTGTCATCCGCAAATAGGGCGTGATTTATGTTTTTGACCCCTCTTGCTATACACAGTCCATTAATATCTTGATCTTGCATCTTTTTGCTAAGAGAAAACTGAGGACAGAGGCTTGGATGACAAAGAGCAGAGGGGAGAGTGGACACCCCTGCCTAAGCCCTCTCGAAGCTTTAAAGAATTCAGTGGCTCTGCCATTTACTAGAGGTGCTATCCATGGCTTCGAGATGCATGCCCGGGTCCATTTAATGAAGTTTACTCCAAAACCAAACTTGCTCATGAATTTTAACAAAAAGCTATGATTTACTCGATCAAAAGCATTAGCTAAGTCGAGTTTGATAACCATACCTTGTTCATTTCAATGCAGACTTGAGTGAATTGCCTCTTGAACAAAGGTGAAGTTGTCCACGATCTGCCTGCCTTGGATGAAGCCTCCTTGATACTCCGAAATGATTTTGAGAAGGATGAGCTTCAGTCTATTTGCAATTACTTTGGTGATTAGCTTGTACCCTGTATTGCATAAGGAGATCAGACGGAATCTGTTGAAATTGTTGGCGCCGTTCTCCTTGGGGATGAGGGCTAAGAAAGCTGAGTTTGTGCTGCCTTCGATTTTCTGACTATCTTGGGATTTTTGGACCATTTTGAATAGGTCCTTTTCAACTATCAGCCAACAAACTTGAAGGAACCTAGCAGTAAAGCCATCCGGTCCAAGGGCCTTATCCGGCTCCATGGCAAAGAGGGCATTTTTAACTTCTTTTTTGGAAACTTTGACCTCAAGGATCTCATTCATACGAGGAGAGATTGAAGATGGAACAATGTCTAACAGATCTGAATATTGGTCTAGATCCGTGTCCTCACTATACAAAATTTGAAAATGAGAAAAGGCTGCTTTCTTGATGTCCTCAAATTCCTTGTGGGTAACGTTATCCTCCTTGATCTCAGATATCGTGTTGAAGCATTCCCTGGCCTGGGCTTGTTTATGGAAGAAAGAAGAATTCCTGTCCCCTGCTTTGAGCCAAAGATTTCGAGATTTTAATCTCCAGTATTCTTCTTCGGCTAAACAAGCCTTATGAAGACTCTGCTGCAGCTGAGCCTCTTGATCTAGAAGCTCCTCCGTGACTATAGCGTTCTCCATTTGAAGTTGATGAGAGGCTAGAGAAGCTTTGATGGTTTTCCTTTCTGAAGCAGGATTTTTTGGCCCATCGTTTTAGAGCTCCTTTCACCCTTCTAAGCTTTTCCTCCTAGACAAATAAAGGATATCCTTTGACTGGTTGTCTCCAACAGTCCTTGACTAATTGCATGAAATCTGGCTCCTTGACCCAGAGGGGACTAAATCTGAAACGAATAGGGCCCAGATCTAGATGAGACAGGAGTTCTAGCTTTATGGGCTTATGGTCCGAGATGCTGTTTGTGAGAATGTGCATTCTAGGTTCTAATCCTAGTAACAGAAAGGAGCTTTGGATGAAAAATCTATCTAATCTGGCAGCAATATGATCTGGACCAGCTCTTTTGTTAGACCAAGAGTACTTACCGGAGGAAGGTTTGATATCCAGCAACTCCCATTCCTGCATAAGATCCTCCGTCCATTCCCTTGCCGGATCTCGGACTACGGTGCCTCCTCTTTTTTCAGACGAGTGAAGAGTGAGGTTGAGATCTCCAGCAATAATTATATTTTCTAGGTTTGCCAAGTCTGCTTGCTGCCTTATAGAATCCCAACAGTCCTTTTTTTCCCCAACATTCACTGGAGAGTAAACATTGAAAAGGCAAAAAATTTCTTTGGTGTCCAGATTTTGCATTTTAAGCAGCAACCAATGAGTGTTGCTAGCCTCATAGATGATTGCAAATTCGCTGGCATTCCATAGAGTGCCAAGCCCTCCCGAGGCTCCCCGGGCAGAGATTGCTCTTGCTTCGCTTTTGATCCAAAGTTTCTTACTTGCATGCAGGAAGACTGCGTTTTCTAGCTTGGTCTCCTGGACGAGAAGTATGTCTGGAGATTATGTTCTTATTAAGCTTCTAATGGCTTCTTCCTTAACTTTGCTCCCCATACCTCTATAGTTCCAGGAGATGGCCTTCATTATTTATGTTTCTGATGGGCTCCCTTGGAGCCTTGAGGCTGATTTTTCGTCATCCTAGGCTTTGAGGCTAGCAGTTTTTCCAGAGTTGGCTGGCTGCCCTATAGCTTGTCTTTGTAAGTCTCCTGCTCTCTTTTTTCCCTGTCAGTTTTGCGACCTCTTGTGGATCTCCTTACCGAGGTTTGAGACTCTCCTATTTCTCCTTCCTCCTCTGACTCGTCCGTTTCCTGTTCTTCTTCCTCATCTTCTAAAGTCATGCCTTTGGGATCATCAACACTTGTTCCTTTAGGGGAGGTTGAGGGAGTGCCTATGCTTGGAGAGACTGGTTTTTGGGTCTCGATCTCCTGAGTTGCTTCTGTTTGCTGGCTTAGAGGATCGAACTTATTTTCTTGAGCCTTTTTGGGAGGGGGGCGCTGAGCATTGGCCTGAAGAGGGCCTTTTCCATTGGGTCCTCCCAGTTTTTGACCTTTGTGATTGATCTTTGTACGCTTGACTTGGTTCCAACCCTCTTCGTTTCCTTTCTCTGGCTCTGCGTTGGATGGACAGTTTCTAGCAAAGTGTCCATGAACATGGCATTTCCTGCATTTGAATGGCAACTGCTCATAATCCAAGATCTGCAGATGAGACCAACTGCCAACATTGATTTTGATTGCTTCTGGGAGGCCCACCTCTAGATCTACCTCTACGCAGATTCTAGCACAGTCATACTAGTCCTTGTTGTTTGCCCGATCTATGAATTTCCCAAGAGCGTTGCTGATGTGTTTCAAGGAGTCCCAGTTCCAGCAATGAACTGGGAGATTCGGGAGCCGAACCCACACCGGGACAGCCTTGGGAACATCGACTGCTGGATCAAAATCCGGAGTCCATTTGTTCAGATAGAGGCCCTGAGGGCCCATGAAATATGGCCCATTTTGGAAGATCAAATCTTTGTCTTCTTTGGAAGAGAATTCGAAGAGGAAGAACCCTCGCCCGAGAAAGTAAGATGTAACACTTTGCTTGATCAGAGGAGCCCAGTTCCTGTTGACCCATTGCTCAGTAGTTTTCGGAGAAGGCCAAAGCCCCATGAATTGGCCAATGAGACCACGATCAGCCAGAGACAAAGCTACTTGGATGGGGGTCTCTGGAGGCAAAGAAATCTCTGGGATATCTTCGAGCTTCTTAACGAATTTAGTTGCTTCAATTTTTTTCTTCAGGGGCAAACCAGCCAGAAGCTGATTAAATGCATCAAAAGCAGGGGAAGAAGGCGGCAGTGGGGGCTCCTTGGGAGAGCCCTGTGTCTCCATGGGATCGGGCCTTAGGCATGCTGCCGCAGGGGGCAGCCACGCTGCTCAGTAACTTGACCTAGCAGCGCAGCTCAAAAACGCGCAGACTAAGGTAGGAAATTGTTATCACTAGACAACTCAAAATGGATCTCTTCATGTTTTTACTTGTAACTAAATGAATAATTCCTAG
>JAXQQM020064895.1:0-61541 GCA_034641835.2 Pinus albicaulis | reverse complement strand
TACACATGTGGTTAGATGCCCCGGAATCTAACAACCAATGTTGATCATGTTTTGACATATTAACAGACAACACTTCGTCGCTCATACCTAAACCAGATGCCGAACCTGTATCTGTCGTGTTTGCTTCCTTCTTCTCTGTCGATGAAGCTTCTTTAGAAGATTGTTGTCGCTTCCAGCAATCCTTCTTCAGGTGTCCAGTTTTCCCACAATGCCAGCACTTCACCTTTGTCTTCTTTCCTTTAGACTTTGAACGAGAGTTGCTATGCTTACCACCGGAGTGTCTCTCTCTCGAGCGACCTCTGGCCATCATTACCTCTGATGTAGAGGTGTCTGCATTCGACCTCTTCCTCATCTCCTCAGACAACAAGGCTCCAACCACATCGTCAAACTCGATCTCAAAACGGGCACTTTGTGTTTTCGCCATCTTGTTTCAGCAAAAAACACAATAATCTCCAAAAAACCAACTTTAAATCAATGAAGTTTGTGTTTTAAAAAAAAAATGCTTTTGCCTTTTTAAAAAAAAAACAAACGCTACCCTTCACCTTATAAAAAAATGCCTTTCCTTTCATACCATATGAAAATGGAAATAAAAATATTCAAAAAACTATTTCTAAATGCCTTTAACCTTAACAAAGGTCTTTCCTTCAATACCATATGCAAATGGTATTCAAATACAATCTCGACATATCACAATGCTATTAAATCGATATACAATATCGATATATCACAATAGTATTAAATCGATTTAAAAAACATTTAAAATATGTATATCGATATAATCGATTTATGTTTTGGTTTTAAAATATTGCAATAAAACATTTATATCGATTTAAAAAAAATCAACGCACATGGTTCAAAAAATGGCATACGACGTTTTTGGAGCAGTTAAACCCACGGCTTCTGAGTATGATCTCTGAGGAAGTTCAACCCACGGCGCTGCCACTGTTCAACAGTCTCGGCATGCGCAGGTCCTCCACCAATAATCGACAGCAGTGATTATGCGCACCACCACTTCCAAACAATCGATTTTATTCATGTCTAGTTCACGGAGCAGCGATAACAAACGGCATTTTATGAACAGGCAGCGGCTTCTAACTGTACCACTGTTCGATATTGTGCACCTCCGGCTTCTAACTACCCTTGGCACAACCCGCGGAGAGAAACGACATCCCACGACTTCTCCACGCAGCAGTGCACCAGCAATGTAGCAGCAACGATTTTTAATACCACGCAGCAATCCTCCTTACGCAGATACGCTCCACGCACAGAACAGTCGACCTCCACGCAGCAACGTGCACCTCCTCCACTGCGCGCTCCTCCAACATGCTCCGATACCAATTGTTGGACTAACAGTGCGTAGCAGAATATAAAAGACAAACACAGCACATAAAAGCATACACAAATGACACAGCAATTAACGTGGTTCACCCAGCTTGATCAGGAGCTACGTCCACCTACATGAGCATCGGCAATCTTTATTAATCAAGCAGGGAGATTACCCACTCTCACACCCTCTGGAAAGCCCTTTGTATGGGTACAGGCACATAGCAAGGAGAATCTCATGCCTCCTCAAATCCACTCACATCAAATTTAGGATGCATTAACTCTCTCCCAACAGCTTACAGGCTAATCTAGCAACAAATTCCTAATTTTTGTCACCTCTTTGAGATTTTTACTATTTTTAATAAAACGAGAAAATCTCAACATCAAACACATACCTCTTAAGTTTTGCTAAAATTTGTAAGGACATATATTGCATTTAATGGAAAATTGAGAGTTTATAGGACACTAAATTTTATTGCAAAAAATATCATTAAGACAACATAATTCTCTACATATTCTCTTTTAACTTGAATCAAAATTCGTAACTCTTATATGAATTTTTTGAGACATAATTCTCTACTTATTATCTTTTAACTTAAATCAAAATTCGTAACTCTTATATGAATTTTTTGAAATATAATTCCATACCAGAAAAAAAACTTAAAATTTTATAACTACATTTAATCCAAAAATATAACCAATCTTCGTGCTTTCACCTCGTGACAAACTTTTCTACTTGTAACTCATCTAATACAACTGCCCCTTTATCATGCTGGAATGACAAAATTGTGCAGCACATACTATTCCAACACGGGCAGTAAACTGCTCCTCCGGGAGACACTTCTCATTAAAGAGATAAAATGCTTCTCTAATCACTAATACATGGCAAGGCTGAGATGCTCTGAGATGAATTTGGATCCAAGTCCTAAGTTTCGTTAATCAATTGAGACGTTGTAGCCATTGAAAACAATTTATGATGCAGAGTCATGATGGCATGAGTGTTGGAAGATGAGTTGCTGCCGAGACCTTAGCATCCAAGCACTTCCCAATTGACAGCTTCTAAGGTGGCACTCCACATTTCTTCGAAGAATGCAAGCTCCTGGATGGAGGGCCATTCATAATGTTTGATTTTCAGAGAGGTTTATCTGATGTTGGAAATTCACTCCTGGAAGATATCACAACAATCCACTGACCATCGGGGCTTGTGTTCCAAATTGGATGGCAAATTTTATGATAAAGGAAAGTGGTTAATTAAGATATTTAAGATTAATTCGCTGGTTAACACCGCACAATATTTGATTTTTTAAATAATTAATCTAAGAAGAAAAATCCATTTTTTCATTACAGCTTTAAAATATTAAGTACCTAAAAGAAGATCTGCAGGATTCCGTCGACAGAGAATGCCTCAATAACGAAATCAACTAAATCAAGATCATGCAGTATCTATGAGGGCATCCCACTCTCGTTGTGCTTCATGAGATTTATGAGGATGATGAAGTTGTCCATCTGATAATGGAGATGATAATGGAGATGTGCTCAAGCGGAGATCTGTTCGACAGAATTGCCAGTAGGAAGAATACAATTCCCTTTTAGATGCAATCCCAACAGAGAAATAGGGAATTACATGCGGAGGGAGTTGGAAGAGATTTAAAGAGTTGGAGTTGACCCACATGCCCTCCCTGCCTGCCTGCGTCTTCTTTCAGAAAAGTGTGAATCTGGTTCTTGTTCTTGTTGGCCAACAATGGCTCTTCGGAGATCCACCCAGTCGTAATGGGTTCCTTCTTCTATGGGATCCGACAAGGCAATAAACGCTTTGTATATGCGAGAGAGAATTTCAGGCATATGAAACAACTGGGCACCATTCTTCTTATTGGGATTTTCTGTTGATTTCTGTGTCAATAATGATGTCCAAGCCCGGAATCAAATCTGCGACTCTCAACTCCTCGGTAAACGATGCGTGACTGCATTTCTAATCTCGTCCATCTCAAAACCTGAAATTGTTATTTGGGTTTTTTTATTTTTGGATCACGCTTTTACTATTTAGTGTTCGTTTCAGATCACAGGGCTTCTACCCCAGTTTTAGGCTTCTTCTCAATTCCTACTCATTAGTCTTCCCTTCATAAGATATTGATTTTTTGCAAGGTCTTTAAAGCTTTCTCTTTTTTATTTTTTGGTATAATTGTAGATGTAATGAATGTTCTAAATAGCATTTTAAAAATAATAATATATATTTTAATATAGTATTTATTATATTATTGAATGGCACTTTTTTTTATTAAATTTTTACTTCATTTAAAAATATATATATATTATTAATATATTTTTATATTTTTGAAATATTAAAATTAAAAAAATATTAACTTTATAATATAATTGTTTTTAATATTTTTTTATTATCATCAAAGTTATCTAAATATCAAGTAAAATATATTTATTTAAGTTATATGATCGACGGGTTTGATCAAAAGTTTATTATGTTATTTTTTATCATAAGCATATTATGTTATTTTTTTATCAGAAGCTTATTATGTTATTTTTTATCATAGGCTTATTATATTACTTTGTATACTACCCACTCTATTCTTGCAAATTTGTGACAAAAAAATCGGTTGAAGTTAGAGCAGTTGATGGAGAGGCTTCTCAAAGTTGCAAAAGAAAAATATGGACAGGTTTGATCAAAAACTTATGTTATTTTTTACCAGGATTTAGCTTTTTCCTCTATACTACTCTTTCTTATGTTACTATTTTACAACATTTCTTTTGCAACATATGATGCAATTGCTAATTATAATATTTATAATATTAAAATTTATAATCAAATTATGTATCAACAAGTAATATATTCCAATTTACTTTGACAAAAGGTTAGCTACACAATAAACACATTAGAACATGTGGACTTATGAAATCTAGGTAGACACAAATTCCTTAAATCATTCTAATGATATCAAAACAAATATGTACAAAGTTCTTTTATCATTGCAACTTCATGTGTATACTATGCCTACTCTTGCATGGTCACTCTATACCCTGTAAACAAGGACTTGCTACTAGATTATAATGTCAACTACATTGAAAAAACAAAACATAAAATCTAGTTTATTATAATATATTAAATATTTTATATTTGGAGAGAACAATATATGTATTATTTTAATTTCTTTGGAACTTTAGCGTATCAAAAGTTAATATCAATATAAAAAAATATAGATTCTTAATTAACATATGAATTGAAAAATGTTGATTTGTGTTTGTTTTTGAAAAATGTTATTAAAAATGTGATGTTTTTGAAAAATGTTATTAAACATGTGATGTCATTTACTTATAAGGAGAGTGTCTTCTATCTTATATGAAATATAAGATAAAAACTATATTTGTAAAAAATTGTACATATACGCATACTTTTTTATGAATAAGTTTAAGATAACAATTTATGATGTGATATATTTAAAGTTATTTTTCAATTTTTAGTTGTAGAAATTAGGATCAAAATATGGAGTTGGGTCATAATTTTTGGTGAAATGAGGGTGTGATTTGTTAAAAAAAAGATGCTCGATGGAGCAATTTTAAGCATTAGATTGTGTAATTTTTAAGTTGTTGAGGCACTTAAAAATAGCTCGATCCTTTGTTTAAACAAACTCTTGATCAAGTTGTTTTCTAACCCGAGTTAACGACTCAATCAAGAATTTTGAATTTTGAATTTAACATTCGATCTAGCAATTTGAATTTTGAATTTAAGCACTTGATCGAGCTCTTGAAGTCCTAAAAATTACAGTTTCAACACTTCTTCTGCATATTTGTTTGCAACCCCAATTTGTACCTTATCGGATTTAGGGAAAAAAATGTCCTTAAAGTAGCAAAGTTTATCACATTGGATTCGTGAAAAAATCCTCTATCCAATGGCATATTAATTTGACACTTTTCAATTCATACAATATTTTTCATCTAATTTCTTGTAAACATAACACTTGAATTTTTATTTATTTATTAAAATAGTTGGAACACATGTGCCTCTAAAATGCAATTGAAATATTACTTGCCATATAATTTTGCATAAAAAATATTTTTTTAATAAGAAAAGCTTAGTTCTATGGGTGTAGATCATGCTCTTATATATATTTAAAAAAATATATACATTTTAAACTAAGTTATGCTATGGAAACAAACACATACCTCTTAAGTTTTGATAAATTTTGCAAACACATATATTGCATTTAATGGAAAATTGAGAGATTATAGGACACTAAATTTTATTGCAAAAAATATCAGGAGGACAACACAATTCTCCACATATTGTCTTTTTACTCTTAATCAAAATGAGATGCAATTCCATAAAAAAAAAAAAAGAGAAACTTGAAATTTCATAGTCACATCTAACCCAAAAATATAACCAATCTTCATATATATATATATAAACTTGAAATTTCATGCCCAAAAATATAACCAATCTTGATTACAAAATAAATTTTCTTGGTAACTTATCTAACTGATACAACTGCCTACTTATCATGCTGGAATGACAAAATTGTGCAGTGCACATACTATTCCAAAAGGGGGGAGTTATCATTAAAGACATAAAATGTTTCTCCAATCAGTAATAAATGCCAGGACAATTACCAGCGATGCTCTGAGATGAATATGGATCCAAGTCCCAAGTTTCGTTAATCAATTGGGACGTCGTAGCCATTGAAAACAATTTATGATGCAGAGTCATGATGGCATGAGTGTTAGAAGATGAGTTGCTGCAAAGACCGTAGCATCCAAGCACTGATCAGCTGCTTCACATGTTGACTGCAACTCTTCCCAATTGACAGCTTCTAAGGTGGCACTCCACATTTCTTCTAAGAATGCAAGCTCCTGGATGGAGGGACACTCTTAATGTCTGATTTTCAGAGAGGTTTATCTGATGTTGGAAATTCACTCCTGGAAGATATCACAACAATCCACTGACCATCGGGGCTTGTGTTCCAATTAGACATCTCTGCAACATCTTTAAATTTACAAGTTGCCGCCGGTGCCATAACTCTGTCCCTGGGAGAAGGCCTTGAGCATTGCTCAACTGATTTATTCACTTTCGTATTGCATTCCCCTGTTGGGCTCGGAACGCCGAGTGACAGAGTAAGAGTAGTCTGAGAAGAATTGGAATCCCATACTTGATTCTTGAAATCGAAATTACTAGTTGGGGATCCCGAGCCAATAATGCCCTTCTCTGCTTCCTTGGCAGAGCAATCCTCATTCACAAAAGGATGTGTCAGCAGCTCTGCACTGGTCCACCTCTTCATGGGATCTTTCTGAAAGCATTTTTCTAAGAAATCCCGCATCTCAGGTGAAAGCCACGCAGGTAACTCAGGCAGCTCCTCCGTGCATCCAATCCGATACATTGCGGAGATAGGACTGGAAACGTTGCTCCATGGAGGCCTGCCAGTGGCCATTTCAAGCACAGTGCAGGCGAGGGACCAAATATCAGAAGCAGGCCCTTGCTCCACCTGGTTCACCACTTCAGGAGCCATCCATTGAGGGGTTCCTCTCAATTGCAGCGCCTCCTGACCCTTCTCCTCATCACCAAACCTCTTGGCAGAGCCAAAGTCAGCTAGCTTCACACCATGTGCACCCACAAGAACATTCATCCCCTTGATATCACAGTGCACAATCCCCTGCCTGTGTAGGTAGTCGATTCCACGTAGGATGTCGCGTGTGTATGATCTGATCACTGATTCCTGCAGCTTTCCTCCAAACCTACTTAGCAGATCCACCAAGCTGCCACCTGGCATGTACTCTATGAGCAGATTGTGTAAGCTTGCACCTTTCTCAAAGCTGTAATTACGTCCCAAGCAGCGCACGATGTATGGAGAATCCATGCACCGCAAAATCTGGTACTCATTTTCCAAAGCCACACTAAAACCGACAGCGGATTTGATTGCAAAGAGTTGGCCATTAGAGCTTCTCATGGCAACGCTGACTGTCGCAGAAGCTCCAGCCCCAATAAGGGCGCCCCTCACCCAGCACTCTTCTTCGGCTTTCCCCATCGCCCAAGACACCTGGTATTGATTATGGGATGTTGAACTATTCCTGCCAGAGACCCTGCAACGTTGAGTAGAGTCAAAAGTGCGTTAGTGCCATGGGACGTGGATTGATAGATGGACAGGTGAAAATTCGCAAATAATGCACTCAAATCTAAGTGGCAGGCTCAATGAATTGCTTGATTCAATTGTTTAGGGTTAAAAGATTATAAAGACTTCAAGCTATTCTAATCTTAGCTTTTATTTAGCTTTCTAAAAATAACTCAATTTAATAGTTAACTAGATTTGATGCCTTTAGTTAACAAGAAAGATTATTCTCTAAGATAATATTATCTTAGACCATTGCTTGTTGATCTAAATCTATAATGCTGGCTGATCTAAATCTCAATTAAGATTATAATACTTACGATTAAATCAAAAACTTATTTTAATTCTACATACTAGTTTAGATTGTCCTAAATTCTGTATTATGAGCTTTTTCTTACCATTACTCCAGCTTTTTCTGCTTTTATTTTGTAGTTTTATTATTAAATAAAATAAATTCTTCATTGCCTTATTTTTTTATAATCAATTTTTTTTTAAAATTTAGATTTCTTTATATTTTTATACCATTTTTTTGATTTTTTGGGGTTTTATGTTTTTTTCAAAAAAATTAATCTTTTAAAGTGATATTCTCATAAAAAAATTAACCCTTCATTAATAAAAATTTAATTAAAAATTACCTTTCAATAGCATAATTATGTTAAAAATTTTCACATATTTATCACAAGAAAAAAAATGGTCAATATTCTTTTTACATTAGTATAGATAATCCACATTTTTTTCACCTGGAACTACTTAGTATTGATCAACTACATTGTTATTCACTTCAAACAACGATAGGCCCTTGTAAAATTATAAGGGTAATTCAAAAAATAAATTTAAATATCTCATAATAGAATAGATTTAATGATATATGTTCTAACAATTTTCTAGGTATATTTTTAATAAAATTTTCAGAAATATAGTTAAAATTTACTACAATTAAAAAATTAATTTTTAAATTTTAAAAATTCAAATACTTCAAAAAAAAATTGGAAACATTAAATTCATTTCATATTAAAAAATATAGTTTTAATAATAAAAAATTAAATCAAATGAAATTTCACACTATTAAATTTCAAATGGAATTTGTAAACAATAAAATGACAACATATATGATGAATTAACAACAAAGGCTCTTATTTAATGTCATAAACTATAAAATAACAACAAGAGCTCTTATTTAATCTGGTATTTCTTCTGGTTAACTAGTATGTGACCCTTTCTATTTAGTGTTCATAATTAATAGTGAGAAAATGCCTTTGAAAATCTTTTACATGTTGCTCAATTTTCCATATGTTTAGTACTTGATCAAAGAATAATTGTCTGTTCCTATATTCTTTAAAAACATATGTTATTTTTAAATTTTATTTGCAATATGTAAAAGAAAAGAGAATATCTAGAACACTAAGAGGCAACTGTGGGTCTTTCTCAACTTGTGCAGAGAAGCTCACACACATACACACCACAACTACTTTCTTGTTATCTTAAGTTTCTAAGAATTCATGGTTAGGAATTGTGCTCGTTTGAAAACTCCTTTGCATCTCTGTTGCATGCAACTTCGATTTAGCTCATGAAGTTGTTTGCACTCTATGGGTATGCACACTTGTAGTTGGTTCGTAAACCTCTCTATGTTTTTGGAATTGTATTTTTCTTACCTTCTAAAATTTAATTATTATTAAATTTCAAATGGAATTTGTAAAATTCTAAAATGACAACAAACATTATATTAAAACAAAATGGCTTCCCAATAAAAGAGAAAACTTACTCCACCGAACCACAACACAATGAAATAAGGACTACATAGTAAACTACAACAACACCAACTTGATAACCATTAACATGGCTAGACATGTATGATTATAATGAGCAACTTCTCCCCATTGAAAAAAAACAAAAGCTAATGAATGCAATGCTAGCTGGAGATTCAAGGTCTCTTAAACGGGTAGCAACAAAAACCCATTAAATAACACCACCTGGAAGTAAAGAATGAAACTCAATAATAAAAATACTAAAATTTATACGTAATAAATTCATGAAAATAACAAATTTCACATAATTTAAATTCATTTAAAACATTCAAACTAACTCAATAAAAACAAAAATGACTCTCATTTCAATGTGCACTTCTCTTATTTATAAAAAAAAAATATTTGGAAAATATTATAATTTGTGTTTTATTAATTAGTTTCATTAATAAATTTATTAATGATATTCAAATTCAATTAATGAAGTTGAAGGGGAAAGCTATCATCAGGTGCTTGTAAGCAAATTGACATATTGGTAGTTTTCTAGCTAATAATAAACTGATAGCTGAAGAGACACTAATGAGCCTTGAATCTCTAAGTCTCTACTATCCAGACCCTAAAACCCCATATTCATGACATATTGGCAACCTAAGGATGGAATCCACATCCCAATAATCCTCTCTATAATAAAAATACTAAAATTTCTAAAATTTCTAATGAAACTCAATGATAAAAATACTAAAATTTCTACGTAATAAATTCATCAAATTAACAAATTTCATAGAATTTAAATTCATTTAAAAAATTCAAACTAACTCAATAAAAACAAAAATGACTCATTCCAATGTGCACTTCTCTTATTTATAAAAAAAATAATATTTGGAAAATATTATAATTTGTGTTTTATTAATTAGTTTCATTGATAAATTTATTAATGATATTCAAATTCAATTAATGAAGTTGAAGAGGAAAGCTATCCTAAGATGCTTGTAAGCAAATTAACATATTGGTAGTTTTCTAGCTGATAATAAATTGATCGCTGAAAAGACACTAATAAGTCTTGAATCTCTAAACCTCTACTATCCTGCCCTAAAACCCCATATTCATGGCATATTGGCAACCTGAGGATGGAATCCACATCCCAATAATCCTCCAATTTAACAATAGCCAATGTTGAGCTTCATTAAATAATAGTCAATAGTAGTTAGAAAATAAAGTAAAGAGAAATAAGAATTAATAAAAAATTAAATAATTGTAAAAAAATTAAAAAATTAAAAAATTCCCAATTTCAATAATTGTGAAGAAATTTTTTTTCCCCAATTTCAAGCACAAGCACATCTAAAAAAGCAGCATAATTTTTTTAAGCGTCAAATTCCTACAAAATGCCTCATAAAAAGCAAAATAGCCATCAAATTCCATACCTACCCATCACTATTTTCTATTTTATTATTATTATTAATTTTTTAATATTCTTTGTTATGGTACTTTCCAAAATAATTTTACGCTTGGTAATAATGGGCCATAAACAATATCGCAAATATCTATGTCAATCCAGAACCGTTTTATTAAAACAAAAAAAAATTCTCCCATAATTTGTTTTCAAACAGAAGAGCTTAAAAATCAACTTGCCATGGAACCTGGAGCATGCCATACCTTGAAAACGTTTGAGAGAAATGCCTCCTCCCAACAGTGGCGGCTTTGGCACCCTCGCTTCTTCGTGAACGCTGCAATGGTGTTCACGCCACCTCCTTAATCTTTCTAGTGTTGTTTTCTTCAAAACTCACCTCCACAAACGGCAGTTGGGGTTTTATCAGTGGTAGTAGTTGTGCCAACAATGGCTCTTGGCAGCACTTCTAGATTGCAGGTTTTGAGACCAATATATCGCTGCTCTCAAATGGTTGAGTTTGTTGTTTTTTTCCAAGCTCTTATACCAATTGATAAAATTAGAAAATTATAGACTCAAAACTCCTACTAATTTTAATTAACGCATGGATAACATTATTATTATATTTAACTTTCTAACAATAACCCGAACTAATAATTAATTGAACTAGATAACTTCAGTTATGGAAAACATATACTCTAACATAGATGACACATCGTGTTGTTTAGAAAGAGGACGTTGGAGAGGTGGGTGTAAAGGAGTTTTTCCAATTGAATGTGTAATTTGTGAACGTAGGTGTGGAGTGACTTTTCGTTATTATTATTTATTGCAGGGAGCACCGACGTTTTTTCGAGTTACATTTTATGTTCCTTTGGAATAATGTACGAGGGAAATTCGTTAGAGAGTGTTGCATAGCTTACGTGACCTCCAGTTTAACTGTTTTTTTTTTTTTTTAATTGGTTTAAAATTGATTAATATATGATTATTATAAAATACATTTTTTTAAAATTTATATAAAATTTAAATTATATAACTTATAAATTTAATATTTTAAATTTATATAATATATAAAATAAATATTAAATTTATTTATATATTAAAAATATTTAATATAATAAAAAAACAAAATATTATTCAAAATTATATATGAAGATCTTAATTTTTAAAAAAATCATTTTTTAATTAGACTTTAACTTATATGGCGAAAGACCACTAATTTGAAATTTTGTAATACATAATGCGTAATTTGATTTCTTTTCAGATAACTCATCTTATTGGTCAATTTTTTTGGAAATCTTCATCACAGGTTGTAGAGAGGGCATTACACAATTGGAGGACTATTCCGCTTCGGCTTCAACTTCACTCTTTATTATCCATTTCTTGGTACGATATATGTTAACAATGCTCTTTTTCAAAATCAAGGCTAGAAGAAAACAATATCTAGTGGGCTTTATAATATTTGCAATTTTACATGGTTTAAGAAGATGGACATAGGAATACTATTGTATATATCTTCACAATAGAATCTCAAAGGAACATTTCAAAAACAACATCCTTAAAACAATAAGACACGGTCAATCAACAAAAACAGATTTAATAATTTACATTAAAATCTAGGAAATTAGATATGAAGAACTTTTAAAAGGTTCCTAGAAATAGTGAATTTCCAATAAATTAGAATTTCAACATATGTGTGCATCATATTCCCAATCTGCTATTTAAGTGCGTAGTTGAAAAGCACATTAGTAAATGGTATACCAAATGTATCAATAATTTTAGGTTAATAATGTCTTATTCAAGTTTCACTTTGTCCCTTAAAACATGACCTATATATATAAAGGGTGATCAACTCTTCCAAATACCATGAAGAAAAATCGAAGGTAAAAAGAAAAGACTAAAAGAATAAAAAACTTTGAAAATCATGTGAATGCAATTAAGCATCATCTCACTAGATTTGATGATTTTTATGTTTTGAAGCACCTTAAAACATCTCCTTTATAAGAAGCATTTGAATCAAATTTAGTTTAATTAGGTTGATGGAACAACCTCTTACTCTAGTAATCCTTGTAAATAGTTTTAACCATCTTGGCCAAAGCTAAAGTCAAATATACTCATTGAATGAAATTTATATTAGCTCATATAAAATTATATGGCTAAAGTTATATTCAATTTCCAAACTTGAAAATAGCATCTAAACCAATACACAAAAATACCAAATACAATTCATTAATATTATATATTATATCTGAATAGTCAAGTCAAATCACTATGTGGAGGGGTCTGTTGTCTGACAAAAAAGGCGGTCTTATACACCAATTTGGCATCTCAATGGGCCATGATATTTAATTATATGATTACTCTTATTAGCAGGCCGAGTTTGAGTAACTCCACGAATTTTATTTTGCATTAAGAGAAACCATGAATATATACAAGGAGAGGGAAACTATTGGAATTCGTATTCCAATGTCTCTTTGTCTTCTTTACTTTCCTATTTACATTTTACAATAATTTCCTAATCCCAAATATTAGGTTTCAATATCCCCCCATTAATATGAAGGGATGTTGGTGAATTTAAGCATCTTTATGAATCTTTCAAAATTTTCTCTTCCAAACGCTTTGGTGAAGATGTTTGTAATATGCTCATTTGTGGAACAATGGCGTAGCTGAATAGTCTTGGCCTCAACATGATGTCGAATTAGATGAAACTTTGTATTGATATGCTTGGTCCGATCATGTAACTTTGGGTTCTTGGGAAAATTTATTGCAAAAGTGTTGTCAATCAAAAGAGGAGTAGAACGCACTTGTTTCTCCTGCAAATCTTCAAGAATTTTCCTAAGCCACATAATTTCCTTCATTGCTTCTGTTGTTCCCACACATTATGGAATCTGCAGGAATTGATTATGTTGTTCCTTTGTAGACAGTTTTAGGTTGGAGAATTTTTCCAAAGCATCTATGTAAGGTTTTGATTTTAATTGGATGGCTAATGCTTTAAACTCTTAAACATATGTAAATCCTAAGTATTTATGAGAAAATAGAAGGGTTGATTCTTCATTCCTAACTAAATTAATCTTTAAAATGATTTGGAAAGAAGAATTTAAGAAGATATATAATTCCTTAAACATTAATATTGAATATCTAATTTTTTATATACAGTAGATGCGCAAACAATTTTTTTACAACCAAACAATACATGTCCTAGAAATGACAAAAGGAAACAATTAAAAGATTTAGAGGAATTAACTAAGAAAATTAGTTTTGGTAAAGTGATATCTTTTAATAATTATAAATTTGCAAGGGGATTTTAGCGAGATTTGCATTCAATCTATTCTTACCCAAACTCCTAAGTTACCTTGAACATGTGCAGAAAAATAAAAATGGAAACATAAATGAATAACTGTAGAATCACAGAGGACATACAGCTTGTTGAATCCAGAATCTTTTGTATTATTCCTAAAACCTATTAGAGGCACTCATTCATATCATTGTCATCATATCTGTCCATTATTTAGTGTTATAAAAGATTTGATAGGTTCACCTAAAAAATATCTAGACTTGAATACAAATTTATTACAAACTAGAATATCATCCAAACTCATTTGGATATTACAAAAATAACACCGAAAAATAGTAAATATGAAATGATTTTAACACTACAAATATTTTCAGGGCTTTATTTATGCCTGCTCCTACTATGAAAATTATATATTACAGGGCAATGCAACACATAAATATGCGAAACACAAGGTAACACAAAAAGACATAAATCTAGAGAGACACAAATATATGCATCATCGAGTTTGCCACGCCCACCAACAACCAAATTTCCTTCCTTATTATCCAAATGAAGAGACACAACCTACAGTAGATCCGATGTAATATCCTATGTTCTCTCTCACAATCTCCCTATCTGTTTCTCGCTCTGAGAATACACATACATTACATAGCCGCAATACAATGCCCTCATAAAAACGAGGGGTTTCCTTCTAGGGAAAAAACCCTAAACTAAACATAACTTCTACCATCAAATCATTCGCCTAATGAACGGCCCAGATTGACTAGAAATTACTATACTTTTACAAGGCAATTTTACATATGTTTTTAGCTTCGTGGGTGCTGCCCTCAAAACCAACTACCAAGGGGGGGCTCCATAAAGTCGCAGCCGCCCCCCCTAGACCCCCCAGGCAGCGTTTAATTTCGGGTGGCGTTGCTGCCCCATTAAGGTACAGGGATCCAATGTTGTCATACAAAATAAAAAAGATAATCAGGCTCCACACCCAACACTACTTAGCTAGGTAAAATTTAGCATTATGTTATATTCGATCAACTCACATAATTTATCCCATCTCTTATCATCCGAGATAGAAAAATTTATCAACTTTATATATGACTCATCAACTTTAGTATATTTTCCAAAAGTAAGCCTAGTTAGAAACAAATGTTTTATTCCATGTTGAATGAATAAATCATAATCTAAGCCTTCGATGAAAGCTTTGCCAGTTATTATTCCTCTAATTTTGGCAAACTTGGTTTTGTCTGCTACTATCTCATGTAGCATGTGTTGATAATATTCAAGTGGAATCAATTGGCCACCTATACCTTGCAAATCTGGTAGTCCTTTTTGATGTAGATTATTGAACTTTCTGTGAAATTTCTTGATCTGAGCTTCTAAGTTTTGACACTTATTCTCGAGTTGTAACATTAAATTTCTCTTTGTTAAAACTTTCTTACTTCCAATACTACTTCAGTTATGTATTTAATCCCAAATTATTCAGTTCATCGTTAGTTTTTTAGTTTAATACTTTAATTATCCTTGTGGCTTCCCCTGGTTTGTGGTCCATATCTTCTTTGATTTCTGCTATTGCTGCTTTTGATCTCTGCAATAAATATTTTGTTCAAAAATAATTTCAATGGAAGGCCATAACTCAGTTATAGATGCATTCATATCAATCCAAATGTTTTCTTTGGCCTGAGATAAAGTTTGTGCAATCAATTATTAATTCTCATAAATTTCCGATTACTTAGTTAACTTGAATTTTTTTGAATCTCAGCCAAATATGCATTATCAAATTTCATTTTACTTTCTTGAATATTTTCGAGTTGCACCTTAAGTTTTTCAATTTATTTATCTTTCAAAGATAAATCTCCCATGGCCCTTGATAATTTATCTGCTGAATTTTGATCAGTAGACTATGTTTATGTTGTGATTACTGCTTCTATAGATGCCCCTACCATAGAATTTGTCACTGTGGAAGTGCATGTTGTAATACTAAGTTGTTTCTCTGTTTCCTTAATCAACTTCTCCATTTCTGCTTCCATTTTCTAAATTTGCATGTTCTGTTCACCAATCATTTTAAGCATGTTTTCTTTTTCCTTCTCTAATTGACCAACTTCTCATGCTTGTGGATGTTTATAGGTGGGAAGCTTTAATTTTTTCCTTAATGTTTGATTATCAACATTCCTATTCGTGATTATCTCCTCTGTTGCCTTAACATATTTAAGATCTAATCCTAATTTCAAAACTAGATCTTCAAGTCCTTTAATTCTTGTTCCTTATCTAAAGAAGACCTTTTTTCTAGCTTTAATTGAGAATTAATATTATTTAATTATGCTTGCAGCTTAGAAGCTCCCATGATAGAACTTGTCAAGTATGTGTAAATCATCTCCCCTACTTGCTTGTGTAAATCAATTTGATCTATAGGATGAATTTTTTTTGGTGTCAAAAGAAAGCAGGGAAGTTTTATAATCCTTAGTTGTCGTTGGTACAGGGACCTTTGGCTCCCGAAACACCAATTGGAATTGTCCCTTCTCACTGTATAGTGCCAAAAGTAACCTTGTTTGCGTTGTATATGATTTCTTCCAAAACTATACATATCTCAAAATATTGAGTGATTCATTCTTCTTTTTCATTTCTAGGAATCTACAAAATATACTTTTTTTTCCTTGAAGAAGGAGAGGAAGGAGAAGAAGAATTTGTTTTGGTTTCTTCTATATGCTGAAGTGAGAATGGTGATTCTTTTGTAAATACAATTGTAGAATGTCCTTTAGAAGTTTGAACTTCTGAATATTCTTCCTCTTGATATCACAGTGCACAATCCCCTGCCTGTGTAGGTAGTCGATTCCACGTAGGATGTCGCGTGTGTATGATCTGATCACTGATTCCTGCAGCTTTCCTCCAAACCTACTCAGCAGATCCACCAAGCTGCCACCTGGCATGTACTCTATGAGCAGATTGTGTAAGCTTGCACCTTTCTCAAAGCTGTAATTACGTCCCAAGCAGCGAACGATGTATGGAGAATCCATGCACCGCAAAATCTGGTACTCATTTTCCAAAGCCACACTAAAACCGACAGCCGATTTGATTGCAAAGAGTTGGCCATTAGAGCTTCTCATGGCAAGGCTGACTGTCGCAGAAGCTCCAGCCCCAATAAGGGCGCCCCTCACCCAGCACTCTTCTTCGGCTTTCCCCATCGCCCAAGACACCTGGTATTGATTATGGGATGTTGGACTATTCCTGCCGGAGACCCTGTAACGTTGAGTAGAGTCAAAAGTACGTTAGTGCCATGGGACGTGGATTGATAGATGGAGAGGTGAAAATTCGCAAATAATCCACTCAAATCTAAGTGGCAGGTTGAATGAATTGCTTGATTCAATTGTTTAGGGTTAAAAGATTATAAAGACTTCAAGCTATTCTACTCTTAGCTTTTATTTAGCTTTCTAAAAATAACTCAATTTAATAGTTAACTAGATTTGATGTCTTTAGTTAACAAGAAAGATTATTCTCTAATATTATCTTAGACCATTGCTTGTTGATCTAAATCTATAATGCTGGTTGATCTAAATCTCAATTAAGATTATAATACTTACGATTAAATCAAAAACTTATTTTAATTCTACATACTAGTTTAGATTGTCCTAAATTCTGTATTATGAGCTTTTTCTTACCGTTACTCCAGCTTTTTCTGCTTTTATTTTGTAGTTTTATTATTAAAGAAAATAAATTCTTTATTGCCTTTTTTTTTTTTTATAATCATTTTTTATGTTACAAATTTTCACATATTTATCACAAGAAAAAAAATGGTCAATATTTTTTTTTCTCTATGTGACATTAGTATAGATAATCCACATTTTTTTCATCTGGAACTACTTAGTATTGATCAACAACATTGTTATTCACTTCAAACAACGATAGGCCCTTGTAAAATTATAAGGGTAATTCAAAAAATAAATTTAAATATCTCATAATAGAATAGATTTAATGATATATGTTCTGACAATTTTCTAGGTATATTTTTAATAAAATTTTCCAAAATATAGTTGAAATTTACTACAGTTAAAAAAATAATTTTTAAATTTTTAAAATTCATTTCATATTTTTTTTTCTCTGAATTGGACTAATTATATTAAGCAAAATATGGTACATAAGAAAGTACATTCAAGAGAGACAAAAACACGGCCAACCGGAAATGATAAAATATCAACCTCAGTCTCCGGAGAGAGAGAAGAGACAAGCAAGGAGCAGCATCAAGCGACTAGAAAGCAGGAAGGAACCGACTCCTACCCAAAATTGGTAGAGTTTTCCACACGAAGTTTCTTCCCTTTCTTTTTGTTGACTTTAACCCAACCATCCTGGTGGGTAAGTGCTGGGACTATTTGAAGACTGGAGTTCTCCAAAAGAGGAGCCTCCTTATCTGAATCAGAGGAGGCGGACTCATGACTACACTTCTGAGTGACGGTAGTATCAGGGGATGCTCGGGTGCATCAGTGGACAAGTTCTTAGTCTGAGGAGCAAGATCTAATTCTGCGTCACTCGCATCATCATCAGAGCTCGAGGAAGTAGAATCTACAGCAGGCGGAGGGGTACAGGGAGTCCATTTTTTGGATTTGGACTTTGTATTGTTTCCTTTAGTCTTTTTTTTCTGCGAGAGAGGGGTAGGAGTTCTGCAGATGCCCTGTTTGGTGACAGTGGTGGCATCGGAATGCAGTGTTCTCGTAGTGTAAGAACTGAGTCCAAACAGAATCGCCGACCTTGATGTTGATTTGATCAGGCAAGCCTTTGCTGATGTCAACCTCCACGCATATTCTGGCATATGTGTAGAGGCCCTGAAGTGCCCTTTTAAAATCTACAGTGAGAAAGCGTCCCAAGGTATCGCCCATGCGTCTGAACACTGCCAGATGCCATAGATGGACAGGTAAGTTGGGAAGCCTGACCCAAACAGGAGTCCTGGTGATGGTAGTTGTAGTAGGGTCGAAATCTGGGAACCATGGGGTTAGGAAGAGCCCAGCATTTCCAAAAAACTAGGGACCTTCCTTTAAGGCCTATTCATAATGCTTTGAGTGATCGAATAATACTATGAAGAATCCTCGTGAGCAGCAGTGAACTAGGCATTTGCTAGTCCAGTTATCATGGATCCAATCAAAGAGATCCTTGGTTCGCAGCCAAAGTCCATTAAATCTGCCAATGATGGCTCTATCTACGAATTTTTGGAGATCTTCTGCGAGATCTGGAAGTGAGATCTCAACAGAAGGTACTTCATCCAGCTTGTCTACCAGAAAAGGCTGGGATTTGGGGGCTGCAGGGGGTTTGGGTTTCTGAGAATGTACAGCATCTTTATAAGAGAAGGTAGGGGCTGAAGAAGACTGTCCAGCAGCACCACCTCTCAAACGAAGGGTAAACACGATAGAATCATTTCTGTTAATGTTGTAAGCAGAGAGGGGGAGAGGATCCTCAAGATGTTTACCTTGGAAAAGAAGTCTCTGGTGTATCGAGGGAATTCCCGTCCGTTGTCCAGATTAAGCTTAAGATTCTGTATCAGATCTGAAGAAGAAACCCAAAGCAAAATATTTTTTCCAGAGAGCAGCCGGAGTTGGATCTAAAATGAGGCAAGGTGCTTTTTAATGGCAGGATCTGCACGGCAGCGAAGGGCGCGTCTGCTTTTGCATGCAACTCCAAACCTCTGTAGAGAAAGGCCATGAGGGTGGGAAACGCCTGCAGACCAACTCCAGAACCCAAATAAGAAGTCTGGGGGGATAGCAACCAGAGCCCCATTCAAGGCAGCAGTTGAAATTTTTGCTGCGGGGCTCGTATTAGCCAGACTCTCCGAGCTGAGGACAGCCCCAAAGAGGCATGGATCAGGTGACCAGAGCTGGATTTCATTGGGCGCTGCCTCCAAGCTTGTCCCCTGCATGCAAGTGTAAAAAACCCCTGAAACAGCTCCAGCGAGAGCCCCCGCGCAAAAGCAAGGAAGGACTGCAGGGGGGTGTAGAGCAGGAGCAGGACTCGTTGAAACATTGACGGCAGCATAAAAGTTGAACATTACCCTATTGGCGTCCAATGTCTTCTCTCGACTGACGTGATAACAGTCATGGTGAAGCCGAAGGGACAGAGCTTCAAACCGGACGCAAACTGCAATCGCACTCCGTGCTAGAACGAGTGAGTGAGCTGTGAATGGTGGCCTGGCGAATACCGAATGTGAGTTTGGTAAGTCCACAGTCCACTGTGAGCAGAGAAATCCAGATCCAGTCGGCGGCTTGACCGAAACGGCGAACAGGGGAGCAGAGAAAAAGAGGCGAGGGTTCATCTTGCTTCGCCTCCGATCTCCAACCACAAAATTCATTTCATATTAAAAAATATAGTTTTAATAATAAAAAATTAAATCAAATGAAATTTCACACTATTAAATTTCAAATGGAATTTGTAAACAATAAAATGACAACATATATGATAAATTAACAACAAGGGCTCTTATTTAATGTCATAAACTATCAAATAACAACAAGAGCTCTTATTTAATCTGGTATTTCCTCTGGTTAACTAGTATGTGACCCTTTCTATTTAGTGTTCATAATTAATAGTGAGAAAATGCCTTTGAAAATATTTTACATGTTGCTCAATTTTCCATATGTTTAGTACTTTATCAAAGAATAATTGTTTGTTCCTATATTCTTTAAAAGCATATGTTATTTTTAAATTTTATTTACAATATGTAAAAGAAAAGAGAATATCTAGAACACTAAGAGGCAACTGTGGGTCTTTCTCAACTTGTGCAGAGAAGCTCACACACATACACACCACAACTACTTTCTTGTTATCTTAAGTTTCTAAGAATTCATGGTTAGGAATTGTGCTCATTTGAAAACTCCTTTGCATCTCTGTTGCATGCAACTTCGATTTAGCTCACGAAGTTGTTTGCACTCTATGGGTATGCACACTTGTAGTTGGTGTGTAAACCTCTCTATGTTTTTGGAATTGTGTTTTTCTTACCTTCTAAAATTTAATTATTATTAAATTTCAAATGGAATTTATAAAATTCTAAAATGACAACAAACATTATATTAAAACAAAATGGCTTCCCAATAAAAGAGAAAACTTACTCCACCCAACTACAACACAATGAAATAAGGACTACATAGTAAACTACAACAACACCAACTTGATAACCATTAACATGGCTAGACAGGTATGATTATAATGAGCAACTTCTCCCCATTGAAAAAACACAAAAGCTAATGAATGCAATGCTAGCTGGAGATTCAAGGTCTCTTAAACGGGTAGCAATAAAAACCCATTAAATCACACCACCTAGAAGTAAAGAATGAAACTCTATAATAAAAATACTAAAATTTCCACGTAATAAATTCATGAAAATAACAAATTTCACAGAATTTAAATTCATATAAAACATTCAAACTAACTCAATAAAAACAAAAATGACTCTCATTCCAATGTGCACTTCTCTTATTTATAAAAAAATAAAATTTGGAAAATATTATAATTTGTGTTTTATTAATTAGTTTCATTAATAAATTTATTAATGATATTCAAATTCAATTAATGAAGTTGAAGGGGAAAGCTATCCTCAGGTGTTTGTAAGCAAATTGACATATTGGTAGTTTTCTAGCTAATAATAAACTGATAGCTAAAGAGACACTAATGAGCCTTGAATCTCTAAGTCTCTACTATCCAGGCCCTAAAACCCCATATTCATGACATATTGGCAACCTAAGGATGGAATCCACATCCCAATAATCCTCTCTATAATAAAAATACTAAAATTTCTAAAATTTCTACGTAATAAATTCATCAAATTAACAAATTTCATAGAATTTAAATTCATTTAAAAAATTCAAACTAACTCAATAAAAACAAAAATGACTCGTTCCAATGTGCACTTCTCTTATTTATAAAAAAATAATATTTGGAAAATATTATAATTTGTGTTTTATTAATTAGTTTCATTGATAAATTTATTAATGATATTCAAATTCAATTAATGAAGTTGAAGAGGAAAGCTATCCTAAGATGCTTGTAAGCAAATTAACATATTGGTAGTTTTCTAGCTAATAATAAATTGATAGCTGAAAAGACACTAATGAGTCTTGAATCTCTAAACCTCTACTATCATGCCCTAAAACCCCATATTCATGGCATATTGGCAACCGAGGATGGAATCCACATCCCAATAATCCTCCAATTTAACAATAGCCAATGTTAAGCTTCATTAAATAATAGTCAATAGTAATTAGAAAATAAAGTAAAAAAAAATAAAAATTAATAAAAATTTAAATAATTGCAACCATAATAATAATAAAAAAAAATTAAAAAAAAAAAAAAAAAAAAAAAAAAAATTCCCAATTTCCATAATTGTGAAGAAATTTCGTCAAATTCCTGCAAAATGCCCCATAAAAAGCAAAATAGCCATCAAATTCCATTCCTACCCATCACTATTTTCTATTTTATTATTATTATTAATTTTTTAATATTCTTTATTATGGTACTTTCCAAAATAATTTTACGCTTGGTAATAATGGGCCATAAACAATATCGCAAATATCTATGTCAATCAAGAACCGTTTTATTAAAACAAAAAAAAATTCTCCCATAATTTGTTTTCAAACAGAAGAGCTTAAAAATCAACTTGCCATGGAACATGGAGCATGCCATACCTTGAAAACGTTTGGGAGAAATGCCTCCTCCCAACAGTGGCGGCTTTGGCACCCTCGCTTCTTCGTGAACGCTGCAATGGTGTTCACGCCACCTCCTTAATCTTTCTAGTGTTGTTTTCTTCAAAACTCACCTCCACAAACGGCAGTTGGGGTTTTATCAGTGGTAGTAGTTGTGCCAACAATGGCTCTTGGCAGCACTTCTAGATTGCAGGTTTTGAGACCAATATATCGCTGCTCTCAAATGGTTGAGTTTGTTGTTTTTTTCCAAGCTCTTATACCAATTGATAAAATTAGAAAATTATAGACTCAAAACTCCTACTAATTTTAATTAACGCATGGATAACATTATTATTATATTTAACTTTCTAACAATAACCCGAACTAATAATTAATTGAACTAGATAACTTCAGTTATGGAAAACATATACTCTAACATAGATGATCTGTCCTGTATGTGACCAACAGGACACATCGTGTTGTTTAGAAAGAGGACGTTGGAGAGGTGGGTGTAAAGGAGTTTTTCCAATTGAATGTGTAATTTGTGAACGTAGGTGTGGAGTGACTTTTCGTTATTATTATTTATTGCAGGGAGCACCGACGTTTTTTCGAGTTACATTTTATGTTCCTTTGGAATAATGTACGAGGGAAATTCGTCAGAGAGTGTTGCATAGCTTACGTGACCTCCAGTTTAACTGTTTTTATTATTATTTTTAATTGGTTTAAAATTGATTAATATATGATTATTATAAAATACATTTTTTTAAAATTTATATAAAATTTAAATTATATAACTTATAAATTTAATATTTTAAATTTATATAATATATAAAATAAATATTAAATTTATTTATATATTAAAAATATTTAATATAATAAAAAATCAAAATATTATTCAAAATTATATATGAAGATTTTAATTTTTTTTTTAAATCATTTTTTAATTAGACTTCAACTTATATGGCGAAAGATCACTAATTTGAAATTTTGTAATACATAATGCGTAATATGATTTCTTTTCAGATAATTGGTCAAATTTTTTGGAAATCTTCATGACAGGTTGTAGAGAGGGCATTACACAATTGGAGGACTATTCCGGCTTCAACTTCACTCTTTATTATCCATTTCTTGGTACGATATATGTTAACAATGCTCTTTTTCAAAATCAAGGCTAGAAGAAAACAATATCTAGTGGGCTTTATAATATTTGCAATTTCACATGGTTTAAGAAGGTGGTCATAGGAATACTAATGTATATGTCTTCACAATAGAATCTCAAAGGAACATTTCAAAAACAACATCCTTAAAACAATAAGACACGGTCAATCAACACAAACAAATTTAATAATTTACATTAAAATCTAGGAAATTAGATATGAAGAACTTCTAAAAGGTTTCTACAAATAGCGAATTTCCAATAAATCAGAATTTCAACAGATGTGTGCATCATATTCCCAATCTGTTATTTAAGTGCATGGTTGAAAACCAAATTAGTAAATGGTATATCAAATGTATCAATAATTTTAGGTTAAGAATGTCTTATTCAAGTTTCACGTTGTCCCTTAAAACATGACCTATATATAAAGGGTGACCAACTCTTCCAAATACCATGAAAGAAAAATGGAAGGTAAAAATAAAAGACCAAATGAATAAAAAACTTTGAAAATCATGTGAATGCAATTAAGCATCATCTCACTGGATTTGATGACTTTTATGTTTTGAAACACCTCAAAACATCTCCTTTATAAGAACATTTCTAACAAAAAAAAGAAGAAGTAAACAAGCCTTAAGAAGCATATAACAAATTATTTGAATGAAATTTAGTTTAACTAGGTTGATGGAACAACCTCTTACTCTAGTAATCCTTGTAAATATTTTTAACCATCTTGGCCAAAGCTAAAGTCAAATATACTCATTGAATCAAATTTATTTTAGCTCATATAAAATTATATGCTAAAGTTATATTCAATTTCAAAACTTGAAAATAGCATCTAAACCAATACACAAAAATACCAAATACAATTCATTAATATTATATATTATATCTGAATAGTCAAGTCAAATCACTAAGTGGAGGGGGTCCATTGTATGACAAAAAAGGCGGTCTTATACATCAATTTGGCATCTCAATGGGCCATGATATTTAATTAATATAATTACTATTATTAGCAGGCTAGGTTTGAGTAACTCCACGAATTGTATTTTGCATGAAGAGAAATCATGAATGTATACAAGGAGAGGGAAACTATTGGAATTCATATTCCAATGTCTCTTCGTCTTCTTTAGTTTCCTATTTATATTTTACAATAATTTCCTAATCCCAAATATTAGGTTTCAATATCCCCCTATTAATATGAAGGGATGTTGGTGAGTCCAAGCATCTTTATGAATCTTTCAAACTTTTCTCTTCCAAACGCTTTCGTGAATATGTTTGTAATATGCTCATTTGTGGAACAATGGTGTAGCTGAATAGTCTTGGACTCAACATGATGTCAAATTAGATGATACTTTGTATTGATATGCTTGGTCTGATCATGTCACTTTGGGTTATTGGGCAACTTTATTGCAAAAGTGTTGTCAATCAAAAGAGGAGTAGAATGCACTTGTTTCTCCTGCAAATCTTCAAGAATTTTCCTAAGACACATAATTTCCTTCATTGCTTCTGTTGTTCTCACACATTATGGAATCTGCAGAAATTGATTATGTTGTTCCTTTGTAGACAGTTTTAGGTTGGAGAATTGTGCCAAAGAATCTATGTAAGGTTTTGATTTTAATTGGATGGCTAATGCTTTAAAATTTTAAACATATGTAAATCCTAAGTATTTATGAGAAAATAGAAGGGTTAATTCTTCATTCCTAAGTGAATTAATCTTTAAAATGATTTGGAAAGAAGAATTTAAGAAGATATATAATTCCTTAAACATTCATATTGAATATCTAATTTTTTATATATAGTAGATGCGCGTACAAATTTTCTACAACCAAATAATACATGTCCTAGAAATGACAAAAGGAAACAATTAAAAGATTTAGATGAATTAACTAAGAAAAATAGTTTTAGTAAAGTGATATGTTTTAATAATTATAAATTTGCAAGGGGATTTCAGAGAGATTGGCATTCAATCTATTCTTACCCAAACTCCTATGTTACCTTGAACATGTGCAGAAAAATAAAAATGGAAACATAAATGAATAACCAAAAGAACTCACAGAGATACAGAAGTTGCTTCGAATGAATCCAAAATCCTTATATTATCTTCAAAAATGGCTTAGAAAATTACATTCATATCATTGGTTCATCACAAGGGTTCAACCCCCTTTTCATTTGAGTTACAAAATACTTATAGAGTTCGACTCAAAATATCTAGACTTGAATACAAATTTATTACAAACTAGAATATCATCCAAACTGATTTGGATATTACAAAAATAACACTGAAAAATAGCAAATATGAAATGATTTTAACACTACACATATTTCGAGGGCTGCTATTTGATGTCTACTCCTACTTGTTAGAAAATTATATATTACAGAGCAATGCAACACATAAAATATGCGGAAAAAAAAAAGCACACAAAACACATAAAACTAGAGAGACACAGATATATGTGGTTCACCTAGTTTGGGCTACGTCCACCCTGAACAACCAGTCCTTCCTTTCTATTATTCAGCAAAATGAAGAGACACAACGTACAGCAGATCCGATGTATATCCTCTGTTCTCTCTCACAATCTCCCTATCTGTTTCTCGCTCTGAGAATACACATACATTACATAGCCACAATACAATACCCTCATAAAAACGAGGGGTTTCCTTCTAGGGAAAAAACCCTAAACTAAACATAACTTCTACCATCAGATCATTCGCCTAATGAACGGCCCAGATTGACTAGAAATTACTATACTTTTACAAGGCAATTTTACATATGTTTTTAGCTTCATGAGCGCTGCCCTCGAAACCAACTACCAGGGGGGGCTCCATAAAGTTGCAGCCACCCCCCCTAGACCCCCCAGGAAGCGTTTAATTTCGGGCGGCGTTGCTGCCCCATTAAGGTACAGGGATCCAATGTTGTGATACAAAATAAACAAGATAATCAGGCTCCACACCCAACACTACTTAGCTAGGTAAAATTTAGCATTATGTTATATTCGATCAACTCACATAATTTATCCCATCTCTTATCATCCGAGATAGAAAAATTTATCAACTTTATATATGACTCATCAACTTTAGTATATTTTCCAAAAGTAAGCCTAGTTAGACACAAATGCTTTATTCCATGTTGAATGAATAAATCATAATATAAGCCTTCGATGAAAGCTTTGCCAATTATTATTCCTCTAATTTTGGCAAACTTGGTTTTGTCTGCTACTATCTCATGTAGCATGTGTTGATAATATTCAAGTGGAATCAATTGGCCACCTATACCTTGCAAATCTGGTAGTCCATTTTGATGTAGATTATTGAACTTTCTGTGAAATTTCTTGATCTGAGCTTCTAAGTTTTGACACTTATTCTCGAGTTGTAACATTAAATTTCTCTTTGTTAAAACTTTATTACTTCCAATACTACTTCAGTTATGTCTTTAATCCAAAATTATTCAGTTCATCGTTAGCTTTTTAGTTTAAGACTTTAATTATCCTTGTGGCTTCCCCTGGTTTGTCGTCCATATCTTCTTTGATTTCTGCTATTGCTGCTTTTGATCTCTGCAATAAATATTTTGTTCAAAAATAATTTCAATGGAAGGCCATAACTCAGTTATAGATGCATTCTTATCAATCCAAATGTTTTCTTTGGCATGAGATAAAGTTTGTGCAATCAATTATTAATTCTCATAAATTTCCGATTACTTAGTTAACTTGAATTTTTTTGAATCTCAGCCAAATATGCATTATCAAATTTCATTTTACTTTCTTGAATATTTTCGAGTTGCACCTTAAGTTTTTCAGTTTATTTATCTTTCAAAGATAAATCTCCCATGGCCCTTGATAATTTATCTGCTGAATTTTGATTAGTAGACTATGTTTATGTTGTGATTACTACTTCTATAGATGCCCCTACCATAGAATTTGTCACTGTGGAAGTGCATGTTGTAATACTAAGTTGTTTCTCTCTTTCCTTAATCAACTTCTCCATTTCTGCTTCCATTTTTTGAATTTGCATGTTCTGATCAGCAATCATTTTAAGCATGTTTTCTTTTTCCTTCTCTAATTGGCCAACTTCTCATGCTTGTGGATGTTCATAGGTGGGAAGCTTTATTTTTTTCCTTAATGTTTGATTATCAACATTCCTATTCACGATTATCTCCTCTGTTGCCTTAACATCTATAAGATATAATCCTAATTTCAAAACCAGATCTTCAAGTCCTTTAATTATTGTTCCTTATCTAAAGAAGACGTTTTTTCTAGCTTTAATTGAGAATTAATATTATTTAATTATGTTTGCATCTTAGAAGCTCCCATGATAGAACTTGTCAAGGATGTGTAAATCATCTCCCCTAATTTCTTGTGTAAATCAATTTGATCTATAGGATGATTTTTTTTTGGTGTCAAAAGAAAGCAAGGAAGTTTTATAATCCTTAGTTATCGTTGGTACAGGGACCTTTGGCTCCCGAAACACCAATTGGAATTGTCCCTTCTCACTGTATAATGCCAAAAGTAACCTTGTTTGCGTTGTATATGATTGCTTCCAAAACTATACATATCTCAAAATATTGAGTGATTCATTCTTCTTTTTCATTTCTAGGAATCTACAAAATATACTTTTTTGCCTCGAAGAAGGAGAGGAAGGAGAAAAAGAATTTGTTTTGGTTTCTTCTATATGCTGAAGTGAGAATGGTGATTATTTTGTAAATACAATTGTAGAATGTCCTTTAGAAGTTTGAACTTCTGAATATTCTTCCTCTTCATTTGTTGTTGTTGGCTTCCTTCTTTTCATGACTTTAAAATTTGTTTGTTGCAATTTTGATCCTAATGGAGTCTAGCTCTCCCTTGACCTTTTTAACTCCTTATTGGTAGTTTTTGGAGTCTCTAACATTTTTTTACTGGAGATTATTTCTTCATATTCCTATAAGGTAGTCTCATCTCAATCATCTTTATATTCAAATTCCTCAATCTTTGGTTTAGGCATATGGGCACAAGGTGTTGATTTATGTGCAACTCTCACTGATGATATAATTACCAGTGGGTTATAAGACCAAATGAAACTCAAATTGAAATTTATCTATTTTAATAAAACATCAACCTCTTTCTCTGTATCTCTCGTGTTTCCTATAAAAGGGCCAAACAGTGCTTTCAATTTAAACTGAGATTTTTGTTTCCTAGCAATAATGTGAACGTCATCTGCATTCATCATTTCCCTAATATACTCAAGAGAAAAAAATTATCAATGGGAGGAATACAAGAAACTTGTATGGTTGTAATTCACATCCATAAATCCTAATTTCAGTGAAATTCTGGTGTAAATACCAGTTTCCAACTTTAGTTTCCTCAATTAGATGTAAAATTCTCTTAATTTTAGTTGAAATTCTAGGAACAACATCACTATTTAATAAATAATTTTCCACATACAGGAATTGATTAACAAAATCGCCGAATGAGAATTTTTCAGAGGTATTTCTCACTAGTGATGTCCAATGAATGACTGACTGTGGGGTGCCTGTAGCATCCAAAATTTGCAAAGGGAACTTAAATCTTTTAGA
This sequence comes from Pinus albicaulis, assembly GCA_034641835.2. Classification (NCBI taxonomy): domain Eukaryota; kingdom Viridiplantae; phylum Streptophyta; class Pinopsida; order Pinales; family Pinaceae; genus Pinus; species Pinus albicaulis. The sequence continues at coordinate 32,344 of JAXQQM020064895.1, read as the reverse complement.
ATGATGATATAGAAACAAGTAAATCATAACTAATTTATAATTGGAGGAACCTTCTGCATTGAACTTCAAGAATTTATCATGAATTGAATCAGACATAAACTTAATGTAGTTGAACATTATTGATGGTCTTTTACTAGAAGATAATACTAACATAAATCCCAAGATGACTTCATCAACCCATTGATCGTTAGGTTATCCTAATAGACATGACAGTAGGGAAATGACCTTCATAGACATTTCAGGGAACATAACAATAAAATAGGGAGGATTGGTTTTGGTTAATTCAAAATTCTCAAGCAAGAAAGATTAAAAAATGTGAGCTCTTCTGAAAATGATAGTTTTTAGTAAATTTCCATTAATGCATAATCAGAAAATGGATGTAACGGTTCTTGAGGATTTAGGTAGAGGGCTTGCAAAATTGATTCAGAAGTCACATAGAAAAGAGTTTCATTTTTTGTGTTATTACAACACTTTGGCTAGGTAGATATTGAGCTCCACACCAGGAAACAAATTCTATAAAATGATAGGTTTGTAGGAAACAAAATCGTGGCAATAGGGATGATGGGCCTCTAAATTAGACATAAATTAAGGCCCATATAACCTTTCTTAGGGCCATCTACCTCTCTTATGCACATAAAAGGATATATTTTGTCTCTCCTTCTGCACTTGATAATGTTTTCTTATGCTTTAATATTTTCTTAGGGAGGTTTAAAGGTAATTGCATATTTATGCCTAATATTGGTTATATTTGTAGAATATTGTGAGAATATTGGGCATATTACACAGATTTGGAGAAGGAGATGATTTAGGGACTTGCTCCCTGCCACTGGAAGATTAATATTGGAGAATAAATGAGCACAATGTTAGGAAATTATGGAGAAATCTTGGAGAGATTCAAGGGGGTTGTCCACCCTCCTTAACTATCAAAGGCAACCAAGAAAACTGAAGACGAAGTGCACTTAATCGATGGTTTAATTAGAGTCAAAGTGGACTCAATCACTATGTTTTAGGGAGCTGTTGGTAGCTTCCGTTTAGGATAAATAAAGCTGATCAAGAGCTAATTAGGGGATTTCCATTCCACTCCACTTCCATTCCATTCCATTGGATTCAAAGTTTTGCTGTAAAGCCATGAGGCTTTGTTAAAAATTTGATGGATGTAACAAATTTTTCTTTTTATGAAATGAGTAGAGAGATGCCATTTTATTGATCTAGTTCCAGAAAGTTGGGCTCGTGGGTTAGGGCCCAACCCATGTACCTCAACTTCTCTTCTATTTCCATTCTTTTCTTTCATGTCATTTAGTTAGTTTTTCTTCTAAACATTTAGCTAGTTTGTTGTTATTTTTATTGATGTTTTAGTTCACTTCCTGTTGTCTTTTTCTATAGATTTAATCTTCTTACAGAGTGGTAGAATAGTGATAAATACATAAAGATGTGAGGTCAGCCTTCCCCTCTCAAATTTGTCACTAGAGCTCGAGGAGGGTAGACCTTTTCCCACAGACCAAAAATTATTTCTCGCTTATGATTTCATGGAAATAGATTAGATATGTGCTTGCATATTCATGAACATATTGTTTGTCTTTACTTCACAAATATGCAGGTTGATAACAAGTACGGGCAACATATCCCAGAGGGAAGTTCTCCAACACCTCCTGCTTCGTCTTCCATCTCCCTTCCATCTCTGTTGTTACGCTCTGTGCACTGCTATTACACCCTCCATCTCCACTTTTTCCCACTTATTCTGACTGCCTTACCATTTTTATGCAAAAAACGTGAAAAACCATTCAAACCCATTCGAACGTGACCTCCGCCTTTTCTCCTTGAATCTCCTGCCGCTGTACATCACACTTCGCAAATCGCAACTCTTAGCTTTTACCTTTAAACACTTACCACTAGTTATTGCGATTGAAATATTACGACATCACATATCGCAAATCAAAACTTTTCCTTTTTTATTTCAGACTCACCACCACGTCATCCCTATCGCAAGTCGCATCTCGCAGTTTTTATCCTATCGCAAATCGCATCCCGCAATTCTTATCCTATCGCAAATTTCATCCCACAACTTTTCGTTTTCTCCCTTAACACTTACCTTTGTTATTGCTGATTGCAATATTGCGATCATGCCCTGATGTCGGTCCCACCGCCACGTCGCCCATCTCAAATCGCACCTCGCATCCTTTAGATTTTACCCTTAACACTTACTATTCATTCTTGCGATTGCGATATTGCGAAATCGAAAATCACAAGTTGAACAATTTAACTTTTCGCATAACGCTTACTGCTCATTCCGCCAATGCGATAACTCCGCCACGTCACTCATCGCACTTCGCACTTCACAAAACTTACCACATCGTAGATCATAGACCACAACTTTGATCACATTTCCAATCACACTTCACACAGTTTAGTTCATTCTGGTTAATCCCTACCGCTATTCTTTTAAACTTACGATATTGTGATTTGCAACCTTCCATGTCACTCGTCTCACTTCTCACAACTTAGTTCATTCTTGTTAATCCTTACTATTATCCCTTTAAACTTGCGAAGTTGTGATTGCGACATCGCACATCGCAACTTTTTTCCTCCATTGCACTTCGCCATCGCATTTTTGAGTTCTGTCTGCTTCAAATTAATTTCTCACACTATCATAAAGTTTTGTAAGGATTTAACCCCCTCTTTCCGCTTCCAAACCTCGTTTCATGTGTTAAACCCCCCATTAGCCTCTTTTAGCCCTTTTCTTCCCTCCAAGTTTCAAATTAACTCTTTTTAATCAGAATTAAGTCATCGATAGCCTAGTTGCATGGATAGAAGCATGGTAGATAGATCATAGGATAAGTAGAGTGAATTTTAACCATTTGGCCAAGTTAAGTGTGGTTTTGTCTTAGTTTCCTTTCTGCTATTTATTTTCTGCAAATTAAATTAGTTTCATTCTTGTCATTTCTTTTCAGAAATTTAATTTAGCTTCTTATAGTCATTTCCTTCCTACACATTAAATTGGTTCCATTTCTATCATTTCCTTTCTGCAATTTAGTTTAGTTTCATTGAAGTGTGACAGACTTCACTAAGAACCCATAGAAGTAGCACCCTTTCGTAAAGCAAAAGAGGATGGCATGAAAATAATGCATCTGCTGTGTATATAAAATTGTCACCTCAAATTTTGTACGAACCCCAGGTTGATAAAGTAAAGTAGGGCGGCCCTTGGGAGTTGCAACACTCTTGGTGCAATACCAGGGCTCACCACTTTTTGGCACCGTTACCGGGGATGTGTCTAGTAGATGTTTTGATTCTGTTTTAACATTATTTTCTTCTTTCCTTTTCATGTTGTTTCTGAAATATTGAAAAATACAAAAAAATCTGATTTTCATGCCTCATAGGTGTAGGGATACTCAGAATAGTTTAAAAAAAAATGTCTCCAATACCAACCCCCCCCCACTTGACCACGTGGTGCAGTAAGAATCACATCACCATACACTTTTGAGGGAAGAAGAGATGGATGGATATGATGACAATGAAGAAGATATTATTGGGTTTCCAATTCAAGATATGGACATCAGTGTACCTATGAAGAACATCCATCCATATTTCCTTCCCAACTTCCATGGTAGGAGGACAAAGGATATGAAAACATTTCTCTTTGAATTTGAGATAATTTGTAGGTCTTATGGCTACTTATCACACACTCAAAAAATGATATTGTTTCTTGCAACACTGAAGGATAGAGCTCTTAAATGGTTCATGAGTCTAGGTACTAATTCAATAATATCATGGAATGATATGCAAAAGATATTTCTAGAAAAATATAAATATCGTGATCTTAGAGAAGAAATTTTTAGAATGAACCAAGAAGAAGGTGAGAACCTTGAAGATCTAATAGAGAGGTTCATGTATAATGTTAAGAGGGAAAAATTGCATCATCTAGGATTTGACACACTAAAAACCCTCTTACTTAGAACAATTAGGGATGAGTAGATTGATCTCCTTAATATCATGAGTAGAGGAGATGTCTATCAATTTTCATTTGAAGAAATTTGTGAAACATGCAAGCGCATATCAAGAGGAAGGGAAAGAGTAAGTAAGTCAACATCAACATTTGTATGGCAAGATGAACTTGGAAATCTGCTTGATAACTTTAAAATAGAAATTCTTAGCAATCTAAGTGAACAAGTAGAAATGTTAAGAATGAAAAATGAGAAAAAAGAAGATGCTGATATTTTTGTTATCCATGCAGAATCATATGCTACTAAATGTTGTTCATCATTCCCTAGGTTTAAATAATTTTACCGAGAAGACAATGGAGCAAGGCAATAACCAAAGAATCTATGTTAGGTAGCTCCAGGGATACCCTGGAAACCTAGTCAACTTGATATGATGCAAGGATCCACCTCACAATTTCAAGCTTATTCACATCCATCTCAAACTAATTGTGATACACTCCCTCCTTGGCAACCTTGGCCAGCTCACCCCCAAAACCAATCTTGGAAACATGGTTGGAAAGGTCCTTATTGGGAAAGTCCACAATATCCTCAATATTTCCCTCCATATATTCCATACCCAACTCCATGATATCCCTACCATCCACCTCCACCACAACCACATCCTCAACCACATCCATCTCATATATCCACCCCCACTCAAATACCTGTACCACCATTTCCAAACCCACACCATGAAGTATCTCAGCCCATTTACAATGCTGAGGTAGAACACTACAAACCATATCCTCTTGATCTAAATGGTCTGCATCTTAGTTCAAGAAAGTTATTGCAAAGAAGATATTTTATTAATGTCATTGAAGGAAAAAATAAAGAAGAAGAAGATACGAATGAGGAGATCAAAGAATCAAGGGCTACACTTGATGAAGAGCAGATATCAGAATCAGATGTTGAGAAATTTCCCTCATGTTTACCAACATTTCCACCATGTGTTCAAGAGAAAAATCAGCAAAAAGAAGAAGATTTGAATGCCATAGTAGAAGAGGACATACAAGGTGATCCAACTCAGCAAGTGAACCAGGGGCATCACAAATATATTGACATACGGTTCGAAATAGTCATTAAGATGCAACAACACACTCTTCTCCAACAGCACTTGATACAATCCCAGTAAAAGCAATTCATCTCTCATATTTAGGTACATGTCAGAGCATGTATTCCAAGTGTGCACCTGATTTTATCTGTCATCTTGATGTGTACATGGCTCCATTGGAAGTATTCCTATAATTGAAAAAGGTTTTGTTTTTTTCAAGTAGAGTAAGAAAGTGAAAAAAAGGAAAAAAAGAAAAGAAAAAAAAGGGAAAGAATAAAATCTCATATAAAAACATCTTTGAGGCGTCTGAGATTGGCTCACTAATTGAAAACCTCCATGAGGCGGTTATTGGGTTGAAAAATAAATAAATAAATAAATAAAAGATCCTAGGTGAAAACCTCCTTTGAGGTGCCTAGGTAGACCTTCTAGTTGAAAACCTCATGGAGGCAGCTAGTAGGCCTTAAATTTTTTTTTGTGCATTTCTCCATGTATCTCTCTCTGATGAATGCAGGTGCTCTCCAACATTTGCAAACAAAAAACAACAAGTTGGCACAAAAAGAAAATTTGGTCAACACTTTAGTCAAAGGTAGTCAAACTTGAACTTCCTCCTCCTATGCTCAGAAGCTCCAAAATGACCTCAAGCAGATTATTGAATGCAGTGTCAGAACCACCAAAGACAACTTCAACAACCATATCAACAACAACTTCAATATCACATGAAAAAAAAAATCAATGGTAAGGCTAAGGTATGCAATCATCTAACCCTTTATTTTAATCTATTTTAGCTTAATAAAATATTAAAAATTGTGAGAAGGAAGGTTTTTTTGTATAGTCAAAATCAGTAGCAGAGCAACCTCAGCCTTATCTAGCAACTAGCCTCACTTTTCCCACCAAGAAAAGGAACAAGACAAAAGTAAAAAGGACTTGAGAAAGTGGGCAGTAAGCAACTCGTTGTAATAGAGGACAAGGAGTGCCAAGGGGTAACCAAGGGTTAAATCAATTCATAGAAAAAAAGAACTGTGTGTTTACTTTGCATGCAATAAAAAGAAAAAAGAAAAAAAAAAAGAAAAAAAAAAGAAAAGAGAGAAAAAAAAAAAAAAAAAGGTGGATCCACCACCTCTTGGCATGCAAAAAATATTTACTTAAGGAATCTGAGGACCTCCATGAAGCACCTACAAGAAGAATTGCAACAAGAATAATAGAAAGAATATTAGCAGAAGAGCAGCGCATGGGCCAATAAAACAAAAAATGAAATAAGCTTGCATGCAGGAAAGACCATTAGGTAGGGAGGATGAATAGGTTGTTCATAGGATAAGAAATAATTTTAGTAGGGGGGTGATGATGGGCCTCTAAATTAGACACAAATTAAGGCCCATCTAACCTTTCTTAGGCCCATATACCTCTCTTATGCACATAAAAGGATATATTAAATCTCTCCTTCTGCACTTAATAATGTTTTCTTATGCTTTAATATTTTCTTAGGAAGGTTTAAAGGTAATTGCATATTTGTGCCTAATATTGGTTAATTTTGTAGAATATTGTGAGAATATTGGGTAGATTACATAGATTTCGAGAAGGAGATGATTTAGGGACTTGCTCCCTGCCACTGGAAAATCAATATTGGAGAGTAAATGAGCACAATTTCAGGAAATTGGAGAGAATCAAGGGGGTTGTCCACCCTCCTTAACTATCAAAGGCATCCAAGCAAACTGAAGACGAAGTGCACTCAATTGATAGTTTACTTGGAGTCAAAGTGGACTCAATCACTATGTTTTAGGGAGATGTTGGTAGCTTCCCTTTAGTATAAATAAATCTATTCAAGAGCTAATTAGGGGACTTCCATTCCACTCCACTTCCATTCCATTCCCTTCCATTCCATTGGATTCGAAGTTTTGCTGTAAAGCCATGAGGCCCTGTTAAAAATTTGATGGATGTAGCGGACTATTATTTTTATGAAATGAGTAGAGAGATGCCATTTTATTGATTTAGTTCCAGAGATCTGGGCTCGTGGGTTAGGGCCCAACCCATGTACCTCAACTTCTCTGCTATTTCCATTCTTTTCTTTCATGTCATTTAGCTAGTTTTTCTTCTGAACATTTAGCTAGTTTTATGGTATTTTTATTGATGTTTTAGTTCACTTCCTGTTGTCTTTTGTTTTAGATTTAATCTGATTACAGAGTGGTATAATAGTGATAAAATCCATAAAGCTGTGAGGTTAGCCTTCCCCTCTACACTCTGTCAATAGAGCTCGAGGAGGGTATATATTTTCCCACAGACCAAAAATACTTTCTCGCTGATGATTTCTTGGAAATATATTAGATCAGTGCTTGCATCTTCGTGAACATGTTGTCTGTCTTTCTTGCATAAATAGGTAGGTTGATAACAGGTACGGGAAACATAGCCTAGAGGGAAGTTATCCAACACCTCCTGCTTCATCTTCCATCTCCCTTCCATCTCTATTGTTACGCTCTGCGCACTGCTGTTACACCCTCCATCTCCGCTTTTTCCCACTTATCATCACTACCTTACCCTTTTTATGCAAAACACATGAAAAACCATTCAAACCCATTCAAACGTGACCTCCGCCTTCGCTCCTCGAGTCTCCCGCCGCCATACATCGCTCTTCACAAATCACAACTCTTAGCTTTTACCTTTAAACACTTATCGCTGGTTCTTGCGATTCTGATATTGTGACATCGAATATCGCAAATCACAAATTTTCCTTTTTTCTTTTAGACTCACCACCACATCATCCCTATCGCAAATCACATCTCGCAGTTTTTATCCTATCGCAAATCACATCTCGCAATTCTTATCCTATCGCAAAACGCATCCTGCAAATTTTCCCTTTCTCCCTTAGCACTTATTGCTTTTCTTATCGATTGTGATATTGCGATCACGCCCTGCTATCAGTCCCACCGCCAGGTCGCCCATCACAAATCACACTTTGCATCCTTTAGCTTTTACCCTTAACAACTTACCGCTCATTCTTGCGATTGCGATATTGCGAAATCAGAAATCGCAAATCACATAGTTTAAAAATTCGCATAATGCTTACCTCTCATTCTGCTAATGAAATAACTCCGCCATGTCACTCATCGCACTTTTCACTTCAAAGAAATTACCAGATCGCAGATCGCAACCTGCAACTTTTAACGCGTTGCCAATCACACTTTGCACATTTTAGTTAATTTTGGTTAATCCTTACTGCTATTCCTTTAAACTTGCGATATTTTTCTTCGCGAACCGCCACCTCACTTGTCGCACTTTTCACTTCACACAAATTAGTTTATTCTTGTTATTCCTTTAAACTTGCAAAGTTGCGATTGTGACATGGCACATCACATTTTTTGTCCTCCATCGTACTCCGCCATCACATTTTTGATTTTTGTCAGCTCCAAAGTCATTTCTCATACTATCATAAAGTTTTATAAGGGTTTAACCCCCTCTTTCTGCTTCCAAACCTCGTTTCATGTGTTAAACCCCCCATTAGCCTCTTTTAGCCCTTTTCTTCCCTCCAAGCTACAAATTAACTCTTTTTAATTAGAATTAAGTCATGGATAGCCTAGTTGCATGGATAGAAGCATGGTAGATAGATCATCGGATAAGTAGAGTGCATTTAGCCGTTTGGCCAAGTTAAGTGTGGTTTAGGCTTAGTTTCCTTTCTGCTATTTGTTTTCTGCAAATTAAATTAGTTTCCTTCCTGCCATTTCTTTTCAGCAATTTAATTTATTTTCTTATAATCGTTTCCTTCTTGCACACTAAATTGGTTCCATTTCTGTCATTTCCTTTCTGCAATTTAGTTTAGTTTCATTGAATTGTGAAAGACTTTACTGAGAACCCCTAGAAGTAGCACCCTTTCGTGAAGTAGAAGAGGATGACCTGAACATAATGCATCTGCTGTGTATATAGCACTGTCACCTCAAAGTTTGTAGGAACCCTGGGTTGATAAAGTAAAGTAGGGCAGCCCCTAGGAGTTGCAACACTCTTGGTGCAATACCAGGGCTCACTAGAAATATTCATTGGGGAATTGTATTACAAGGCTATTCTTGCGAATCTTGTCTAATGAAGTCTACATGCATGTCATATCTCATAGGTTCATTGTATTTTGTTGAAGAAGGTCCTAATTCTTCTTCTTTGTAGCCGAGGTCAGTTCTGTCATTGTAAATTGTTGATTGTTGATGAGTTCTTCCAGTGCCCTTGAGATGTTGGTATAGTTTTGGACAATTTTTTCCTTATTCACTTCCTTACGCAACGAGACTACTTCAAATTCTAATGCTTCCCATTCTTGGTTTCTTTACTCCAACTTATTTTGAAGTGAATCTTCAATACATTTGTGTTCTTCAACTTCAATTTTGAGACTTTGAACTTGTTCTTCAAGGGTATTGTAATGGATATTCTCAGCCTTGAGCTCTTTTATAAGCCTGATTGCCTCCTTAGAAAATTCGTCTATGGTCAACCCTTCTTCTTCGTTGTTTGATACCTCTCGTTTATTGTGCTTGGCCATAAAAAATACTATATCATTGGCTTCTTCTTCATTGTCACTGTCTTCATCGGATGATGAGATATCTTATTTAGATAGAAATTTCCTTTTGAATCCTTCCTTTTTTTCTTCTTGTTGAATTTCTTAAAGCATTTCTTTCCTTTTGAGTTGCCATCACTTTTGTTCGGACATTTTTCTGCCAAATGCCCAACCTCACCACAACCGAAACATATCAATGGAAGTTTACCTTTGAATTTTCCCTTACTAATTTTTAGTTTTCTCGTAAAGTAATCATATTCTCCATCTGAAAGACCTTCTTCATCATCTTCTTTTTCTTCACACTTGTAGGTGCAGGTCTTTTCCTTTGAGGGTTGTTTGTCCTTATTGGTTTTCTTATATGCAGCAAAATCAGTTTCTAGATGCGAAGTACCCTCTTCTTCATCAAGTCTCATTTCATATGCTATGATAACTCCATGTAATTCCTCTTTGTCGAGTTTTTCGAGATTTTCACTGTATTCTAAGACTGATACATTTGGGTTGAATCTCCCTAGTAACATTCTAAGAATATTTTGTATAATAGTCTTCTCGTCAACAGGCTCTCTCAATCCTCCAGAGTGTTGGTTGTTTCATCAACGTGTTGAAAGTATGCAACAATGTCTTCTTTCATTCTGAGTTGCTCAAATTTTTCTCTGTAGATTTGAAGCTTTGCTTCTTTGACATTTGAGTCACCTGCATATATATTCTCAAGCTTGTCCCATACATTTTTGGTGGTTTTACAACCAAACACCTTATGATAAACATATTAAATAAGTCCAATGATAATAATATTCTTTTCTTTTGCATCATTTACTAGAATATTCTTACCTTGTTCATCCGCGGTTGGTGTAAAGCCATTTTGAATAGTGTCCCATACTTCGTAACCTTGCACCAAGAGATATACCTCCATTCTTCCTTTCCAGCGTGCATAATTATTTTCATTGAACAGAGGTGTACCATTCTTGGTATGTTCCATGACCTCCTTCCAGTTGTTAAACTGCTATTTAAGGAACCAAGCTCTGATACCAATTGTTGGAAATACTGAGAGGAGGGGTGAATCAATATTCCTCTCAATTAGTAGTATTATTAGTCTTTCAGAGCATTAGTTAATATTCAATTATTATGAGTGTTTGTATAATGATATCAGTATACACGAGGAACACAAATGTACATAATTTTTAAGGTGGAAACCCCATTTGGGACAAAAACCACATGAATGATTTTCTAATAATTCTTTGATATTAAACTCTAATTGAAAAGAACGCTCCAAATTCCTATAATCTAGAAAATCATTCTTCTCCAGCTCCCATTGGATGGACGCTCCAACGCCCGAGATTCTTCAGTAGTCAACTAAATGGAGGCCCCAATGCCCAATGAGCTACAAATCACCCTAGCACCACCCTACCACCTTGTAGAAGAATAAAGGAAGAATGGAATCCTGTACCATGGAAAATGGTCCACTTTATAATGATACAGAATGATGTAGAAGAGGAAGACACACTAGACCATAACCCCAAATATGACACAACCACCTAATGATGATCCTAGACCTCCTGACACTGCCTCTTCAATTCCTTGAAGATAGACACTTGTACAAATTTTACAATGACTCAGTACAATGATACCTTTACAATGTCTGTATGCAGTGTTTCCCACTTGAAGATTTCATGTTGTGACCTTCTTGCTGCCATTTTTCACCTTGATTGCTGCTCTTGTCATGCTACCCTTTCTCACTCTTACGAACATTATATCATGCATTGATTCTTATCTTGATGAATATATAATACCTACAAAAAGTCTTCAAGGAAATACCCATGACATGATAATGGAAAAACTTACCTCATCCAGAAGAGCATATGTTAGTGCTATAAAAAAAAAAAAATAGAATACAAAGAACCTAATGCGATTAAGAGATGGACATGCATAAAAAAAATATAATTACCTGGATCTTACTTCAGATGCATCATTTTTCTGCTTCTTTCTTTGCTTTGCTGTGCTAGAAAGTCTGGTCCTTTGCAGCCCTTGACAACACATGATCTAGCTTTTTCTTTCCTTCTAGGATCTCGATATTGAATCTGATGTATATCTATTATTTTAGATCCCCAATATGTGATTTTAGGTCTTGTAGTATCCCTTTGAGTCTTATTTCCAATGCCATAGGTCTGACCCAATTTGGATTCTTCAAGTCAAAGTTATGCCCAATCTCTCACAATGACCTAATTATGGACTAGTTCAGTTGATCTAACTTGTACGGTGTGCTATGTGTCACTGTTTCCTTCTTCAGCTTTGAAATTGATATATAGAAAACTAAATTCCATGCACTATCCCCTAAATTTTACATAATTCCAATCCAATTTTCATAGATAGAGTTATTATTATTTTCCGAAGGTCACCTATTTGAGATAAAGTTCGGGAGCCTGCAAAAACCCTAACTTCCAAAGATCATATCTCCGAAAATATTACGAAACATAATCTAAAATTTTTACAAAAGCTTCCTAAGGATTTTGGCTTTACGTGATAACAATTTAAGCTTCTAAAACTTTGGAGAAAAAAAGTTATAGCAGAAATTCCATGATGACCTGTTTCAAGTAGCAAAATCCCTACATGAGGAGGATATGAAGATCAAAATTTATATAAATGCTTAGGTTGAGAGGGTCTTCAACAAGTGAAAGTGGGAGGGATTTTAGGAGCTTAAAAATTATTAATTATTGACTGCTCAATGACCACAACCAACTATTAGTGTCATGCCACAACCCCATAGAGTTTTAGCCCACTAACTGGGGTTACTAACTTCAAACATGAATATATCTCAAACTGTGAAGAGTTACATGGCAAGCCATATATTAACGGAAACATCTCGACAAGTAAAAACCATAAAAAATATCTTTAACTCACAATATAGTAATTTGGTAGGTAAAAATTTCCATGCAAGATCAGAGTAGCCCCTGGTGCTGCTTGGGTTGACATCAATGACAACCACTGATCAACAGATACATCATATACGATTCATATCATCATGTATCAGAACCATGACTCGTGCTGTCTTCTAAACAGTCATAAGTGTCGAGTTAGCTGGAACTATGAGAGTAGCTGTGCCAATGATGGTGAAAAACCAATCTATCTGCACCCTGTTGACCATGTCTGGTTCCACCGCATCGATGATGGAATCTTATTCAGGTCCGTCGACCAGATCCGTTAGGACCGAACTACCTTCTCACAACCTTGCTCAAATTCAATCCCCCTTAGGATCCTTATTACACTCAAATGAGGATATTATTGAGGCCATGACGAAACCATATTATCCATGGGATGTAATGCATCATCGCCATTTTTTTCTTTCTGAAAATATGTTATTCCCTAAAAAATAGGAAACCAAGATATTTATGCAATTGAATCAAAATATTTCCTTCCATCGGGGATAGTCGATTGGTTTAAAAATCCCTTTCCGGCGCCTGATGCATTCGAAGAAGGGAACATGTCAATAATTTATCGTACCATCAAGGTGAATATCTCTCGAAATCCTAAGAAAGTCGAAGAAATCTTGCTGGGGACAACATGTTCCCCAGAATAGGTAACCTATTACACCCATTTGTTGCAAGAGTATCGAGATATATTTGCATGGGACTACTCATAAATGCCAGGGCTTAGTCCCACTATAGTATAGCACCACATTGACACTTGGCTTGACGTACCACCAGTACACCAGAAACAACATCAACTGTACCCATCCAAGGAAAACTCAATTAAACGAGAAATCGATAAGCTTAAAAAAGTCGGGTTCATTTACCCCATCGCTTACACATCATGGGTTTCCAACCTTGTTCCTGTAATGAAGAAATAGGGCACCATAAACGTCTTTACCAATTTTTCGATTTGAACAAAGCCTGTCCAAAGGACAATTACCCTACCTCGTTCATCGATCAAGTCATCGATGCTTGTGCAGGACTTGAGGCCCTCTCCTTCATGGATGGTTTCTCTGGGTATAATAAAATCCAAATACAACACACCGATTGGTACAAGACCGTGTTCACCACCCCATGGGGCACGTTCGCGTATCAGGTAATACCATTTGGTCTTAAAAATGTTGGAGCCACTTTCCAGTGGGCCATGAGTTATATATTTCATGACTTGGCACACATCATCCTCGCCTACTTGTATGAACTCACCGTTCGATCCAAGAAGCAATATGATCATCTCGAGGATCTATGACTGGTATTCCAATGATGCTGGCAATACAACCTATGCTTGAATCCCATCAAGTGCATATTCTATGTCACAAAAATATGACTTCTAGGTTTTATTGTGTCCCAACAAGGGATTAGAGTGGACCCCCTCAAGGTCCAAGCTATCAAAGATGTATCACCACCTTGAACCCTCAAGCAACTCCAAAGCCTGCAGGGAAAGGCTAATTTTCTGAGATGCTTCATTCGAGACTATGCCACTTGCACTCAGGGATTCCTATGCCTCCTTTGTCAGGAAATCCCATTAAAATGGGATGATCAAGCCCAACAATAATTTGAGGCATTGAAAGACACATTATCTTCAGCACCATCGATCAATCCTCCAAACTGCGACAAGGATTACACCCTGTATCTATCAGCGTCTGAGACTGCTTTGGCCGAGGTGATAATCCAAGAGGGCCCCGATGGGAAAAAACACGTAATTTATTATGTTAGTAAAAACTTATCAGGCCTCAAATTAAAATATGAGCCTAAATATAAGAATTCCATAACATTAATACACGTGGTCCAAAAAATTTGCCTATACATTATCTTAAGGACTACACCAGTCATCGCATATACCAACCCCATGAGATACCTGCTCACCCGCCATTTGATGAACCATAATTAAGCTCACTAGATAGTTATACTGCAAGAATTCGACTTACAGTTTAGCTCCCCCAAGATCAATAAGGCTTTAATTTTAGCCGAGTTCACCGCTGACCTCCCAACTCAGACCAAAGGATCACCAGTCAATGGTTCACTACAAGATGAACATCTCTTCCTAGTGACGACTGACGACCCTTGATACGGAGATATTTTCTTATTCCTATGAATCCAAAATTTCAAACCAAATCTCACTCATGACGATCGCAGGCGCATCCACCACTAGGCCCCCCGATACCTCCTCATGGGATATGTCCTTTATCTATGGGGCATCGACACCATTTTACATCGATTCCTCACTCACGACCAAACTGAGCAAGCCCTTAATGACTGTCACATCGGAGCTTGCAGTGGCCACCTCTCTGAAATGAACACTGCCCTAAAAGTTCTACGGGTAGGATATTTTTGGCCCATGTTATTCCACAACTGCATCAGTCAAAAGGTGCAAGTGATGTCAATGCTTCACTCACAAGGCAAGAGCACCTCCCACTCCCCAGCACACCATCATAGTCACTGGTCCCTTCTGCAAATGGGGGATCGAATTCATGAATTTCAACCCCACATCGTTAGGAAACCACAAATACATTATTGTGGCCGTCGACTATTTCACCAAATGGGCAGAGGCCATGCCCACATATGAAAACATGACAGAAACCGCTGCACGGTTTCTGTTCAACCATGTCATCACCCGATTTGGTGTGCTAAAAGGGTCAGTCTATGACCATGGAAAACACTTTGAAAATGAGGTTTTCCAGGAGCTATCTCATAATCTCAAATTCACACACAAATTCTCTTCCCCATACTACCCCCAATCCAACGGATAGGTAGAAACTGTACAAAAAGTACTCAAAATGATGTTATAGTGAATGGTGAATAACCACAAAAAAAACTGGCATCACATGGTTTTCTCTACCCTGTCGGCATACCACACGGTAGTGAAAACATCAATGGGGTTCACACCCTTCCACTTAGTGTATGGGGTTGAATCTGTGATTCCCATATATAGAACGTGAAATCTTGAACTTACACGCCGCCATCGAACTCCTCGATGACACCCAACCTCTAGAGAAACACTTAGTACAACTAGAACTCATTGACGGAAGCCGCTCCAACACAATGAGGCCCATAAAAAACAGGTGAAAGCATCGTTCAATCACAACACCACCCCTCAATAATTTACCGAGGGGGAGTTAGTCCTCCGCTATGATGTTGCGAAAGAAGCCCTAGGGCCCAAAAATTTCGAAACCTTGTGGAAAGTTCCCTATGTCATAAAAAAAATATCTCCTAAAGGGGGCATACATCTTGTTAGAGCCCAACAGAACATGCCTAAGCAACCCCATCAATAGGCTCTACCTCAATAAATTTTACCCATAAGGGTCAAGAGGTTTCAACCCTAGAGACATAATGCATATAGAAAACTTTGTTTGTGATCACAAACATCACAAAATTTTCCTAAAAAAGAAACTCTCTAGTGTCACAAATGGATCGTCCCCCCAACTATTATTTCAGATTTGCTGATGGAGCATCATGATGGTCTCAAAATATAGTAGTAGCCGCCTAGGTCATCTACTACCATGAACGATCTGCATTCTTCATCAATGGAGTATGAATCAGATTAGCTAAAAACAATTAGGCTAAATATGATGCTGCCATCAGGCTCAAGAGCGATGCCTTTAATCAAGGTATCTGCCACCTACATGTCTACCTTGAATCCCAGTTAGTGGTTTCATAGTTAAACCAAGAATTTGAAGTATGATATTCACAACTGTTTAGAAAATATTTGGGTGCAAAAATATTAAGCTGTCAATTTGATCATATTACATTCACACATGTACCAAGAAATCAAAACCAGACATCAGATCGCATAGCTAACCACACCACATCCTATACTAGAATGCATCTTGTATATGTTGGGAATCATGATTTCCATTAGACCAAAACCCGCAGGTGTTAGTCAACAATCGCATCGCCAGAGATATGGACCTGCTAGAGGCGGTTAGTCCATGTCGCGAAACACACGAGGAGCATTGGTTTATCCAATGTCCAAAAATCTCCCCCTGAACGCGAGCTGGGTGTGTATCAAACTCATGACCTATGCTCTGATACCACTTTTTGGGAATCACGATTTCCGTTAGACCAAAACCTGTAGGTGTTAGTCAACGATCGCATTGCCAGAGATAAGGATCTAATAGAGGCGGTTAGTCCAACTCGTGAAACACACAGGGAGCGTTGTTTTATCCAATGCCCAATAGTATAGAACATCATACATAAAACCAAAAATACAAAAATATAGATATCCATTATTTATACACAAAATCCATCAAATCATATAAACCATAGAAACATCATTAGGAGCCGCAAAAAATACATCTGACATATATACCAAAAAAATATGTGTGAGTACAAATAAAAAGTCATGTATCTGACCCGCAGGTCAGCAAAAAAATACATATACACATGTCATCAAAAATAATGAGAGAATCCTCATAATGGGGGATTTCCTTGAGTACAAAGTGTCTCTTGGGAAGAGCACCAACATGCGGGGCACCTGGAACCACAACTGCACCCGGTTCCAACGCTGGGGCAACCGCCAAAAATGAAGCCGCCACACGATGCAAAATCGGACAATAGCCCATCTCTCGGGCCATCAATGTCTCCACCCAGATATCATCCAGATCATTGACGAAACCCTAGGTCGGCATACCCTGGGTCAGCCTCTCCACTCGATCCCAAGTATCTTCTAAATCAATGGATCGGGCCTCAGATGCAGCTAGCTTCTCCACCATCTCCACCATAAGTGATTTGGATGCCTCAACATGAGAGATAGCTGCAGCACACTCGAAAACAACCGAGATGCTACCCTCTCAGGAAGGGCCAACACCATCACCACCCTGAAGCTTCCCTAGATCTCCACCCTGCCCTCCAACATGGGGCTGAGATCCTCTACCTGGAATCCTCCGGTTGGGTTGGTGTCCCACCAAATGAGAAGTAGGTTGTCCAACCGCTCCCACACTTGAGAGAGAAAAAAAGATAGTGTCAGTGTCACCACAACACATATATAAATATACACATCATAAATACTCAAAAAATTCATAAAAATCACAAAAAATCATACCTGCTGGTCCCCACGCATACTTAATAGGAAGACCCATATCCAAATCTCCCCGATAGTCCATCCCAGAGTAGGGATACTCAAGGAACATCTGAGGGTTTGCCTTGAACTAGGCCTCTGTGGTCACATTCCAATAGCGACCCACCTCACCTCCCCCACCACGAGCCACCAATGGTGCCCATCGCCTCATCCGAGGGTCCTGGTGAAACCCCATAGGAATGGCTACCATGGGTCGCAACAGTACCACTCTCTCGAACATAATGCTACATAGAATTATAGCATATATAAATAGCTTAGATCCTTCTCAGACATTCGCTAACTATGACACCATACAGTCAAAACAAAGACCTGAAAATTCAAAGAAATTCCCAGTCTGAAGTCGGTGCAAAACACCAATCTAAGGTCCCGACTCTGTGTGTGGCGATGATGACCCAGTCAATCGCATGATCATAGCCAACGCACATCGCTCAGCTAGATCAGTCACTAATGATATAAGGATACACCCCTTTGAAAGGGCAGCCCCGCCACAGTGATGATCTGACTAGCGCTTGAGTGCTACCCTATGAGGTGGGAGTGGATGGGGGAGTGCCTCACCTTGAGGAAAAAAACATATCACAAATTATATATCTATCTCTGGATGGATAGGAACATCATTCCCTCACAACACCATCACTTTGCGCCGCTTGTTCCAACAATGGACCAGGTAGTGCAGCAGATGATCCTGTGATCTCAGGAGTTTATTCTCAAGGAAATTGAGGAGACCCCACTGAGCTAGCTACCGATGGGTTTTGGCATCCTACACCACAACCATATGCATATCTAGCTAGTATCTCTCTCTCTACAACATCCTATCACCAAACAAAGACACATCAATGACATAAAAAATTAAGAATTTCCAATTTTTTTTTAAAACACTTGCCTTGGCTTTTCGACACCACTGTTCCTCAAACAGGTGTATAGACCACACGTCTGTATCTTAGAAAGGCATAGAATCCATGTGCAAAAAATCCCACAGGCATGAAATCTTTTCGAAAATCCTCAAATTTCTGCGGAGTTCTCCGTGCCTGTACATTGATCGCCTGCACGGGCAAGGCCAAAAACAAGTAGTGGCTCGTACAAACCTAATTTGTATGGACCCCTCAATAATAAAATTGAAAAATTAAAATGTTGGACGTTCAGGGGCCTACCTGACACTAATGGCACAAATCCCTAGTGCACAGGCTGACTACAACGACAAGAAAGGGTCGACAACAATCTCTGACCTAACAACCCTCAAACAACACAAATGAACTGAAATGAGCCGTATTGACCTATATATTTCCCTTTTCAAATTATTTGAAGGACCATAACGGGAGCTCAGAAAGACCAATTGTGAAATTGAAAGCAAAATAGTGATCAACACCTCATAACACCCATAGGAGACTTCACACATTCATGCCTCCGAAAAAATAATATTTTCAGTTCCGACAGGTATGCCCTCTCTTATCGTTTTTTCATTGAACACATTTTTCAATATATTTGAATGAAAAATATGATTTCACTTGGGGTATTTGTTGCAGGTATTATAGAATATGAAAAACCACCCGTTTATCCATTCACTAAAGGTTCCAGAGTAGGTATCATTCTGCCCTTATCATGATAGATTCCCAGGGAAACTTTGCATATCTTGACACCATTTCTCCACAATCCATAGGTTCCAAACACCCGACCCTGTTTATCATCTCCCCACCTCGCACATGATAAAAATTATCGTTGGTTGGTAGAGCTTCCCCTTCCATGGCGTACATCATTCAAGTAGACCATGCATTAAAAAATATGACGCCATGGCCATAACACCCCAATCCGGGAAGCACGTCATGTTCATCCATCCATCATGCATCTGTTGGAATCATGATTTATGTTAGACCAAAACCCGCAGGCGTTAGTCTCTGCTAAAATCTCTAGAGTTAGGATCCACAAGAGGCGGTTAGTCCATGTCGTGAAACACACGAGGAGTGTTGAATCCAATGTCCAAAAATATCCCCCCCAACGTGAGCCAGGTGATTTTTGAACTCGAGACCTGTCGCTCTCAGATACCAATTGTTGGAATCACGATTTTTGTTAGACCGAAACCCGCGGGCATTAGTCCCCGCTAAAATCACCAGAGTTAGGATCCATGAGAGGCGGTTATTCCATGTCGTGAAACACATGGGGAGCATTGAACCAAATGTCCAACAACATCAAGTCAAGTTTTACGACATCATGATAAAAACCCATTTCTCGGACTACCATTTTTGAAAGAAGATCGAACACACACCACCACGTATTGCATTTGGCCTACCATCCCTCCATCGACATATCCCATCTACAATATTTTCCATCTGCTTCATCATCCACGCACCGAAACTAACCAATGGGTCCCCCACCCTGAAAAAAAACACCTTCCTCACATCATCTGTGAGCGATCATTTTCATGTTTTTGGGGCACTTGTATCCATGTATGTACAAACCAAACCCATTTTATATTGTTTTGGCAAGTGTACATAGATTTATTTTAGGAGAACATCCCCTACCCATCCATCCACTTTTTCTCCCATGACAACCATTCCTAATCACCCTTGGTCGAAACTTCACACCTTTCACGCATAGCAACCATGACATTCATAACCAACATATAAAAATCCTAGACGTCCTACTGTATCCAAGGATTTCCTCATCAAAAATCGTTATGACTGCCGCCAAACTGCTTTTTCAAGCTCTGAACTTGGGACACTGAACTCCCATCATCATGTTTCAGCCATTTCTCACCATCATGCCTATGTTAACCTATCATATCAGAGACCCTGGTACCCTGCATCAATATTTCTCTCGATCGATAGAGGCTTCCTTCTTGTCGACTTTAACAACCATTTTTCAACAAGTAAGCAGTACCTTGGATGAATCCTCATCTCAAAAGGGGCATCCTAGGATGACACTGTGGGAATCATCATTGCCCATTGATGTCATTGATCCTCCTGACATTCGACTACAACACAAGATGATATCATACTTCACAACCATTGAAATTTTCCCAAATTCGTCGAAGACCCATGCCATTATAAGCATCTATTTCAACAATGCTTACACAGGAAGGTCCCAGTCATACACCCATGCATACAATGAGCATTTATTCTAAAAAATTTGTACCAAGGTTATGCATGTGGGTACCACATTCAACCTAGTGTCAAAGAAAAAATGGCCTTGAGGTCTTCAACAATCATCGTCATCAACCAAATGAGAAAATCACTACCATATAAGTGACACAGACAGACCTTTATCTGTCAGATAGGCTTTAACTAGCCAAAGCGTCATGAGCATGGGACATGCTTGCCTCATAGAAGTATTGTATTTATTGTATTATACTATATCTTGCAGATTTCCGACATAACCTGTCCCCTCTTTTACTCACAGTAAGGGGTCTCCAACCTTAGACTGCACGTAGGTTAGTTTCCCTCTCCTCTCCCTCTCAATATAGGTTATACAAAACAGAAACTATAATATATTTCAACTATACAATTCTTCCTAGACCTCACACATTAGGGGGCAACTGTTATCACTAGAAAATCGGACAAGCAAAATATGTCACGAAATGTCAATCAAAAGGATTTATAGGGTATAAAAACATTAGAGAATCTAGAAAATTTAACTTTCTCTAAGGTCAAGAGGAAAAATTATCAAATTGTGCACAAAAGACACTAGAAAAGTGCACTCCGTGTGCAATTTTATTCGATAGTAGCGTAGGTCTCCGCGACGTCCCCTCAATAAGATGCGAGGTCCTGGGTATGGCGGAAGGTCACCATCTGGGACCACTTTGCACACTTTAGGAAGAATATTATCCACTTGAGGCCGCCCAAGGGCAGCCACCTAGAGCCACCTTGAGACCTAAAGTGAGCACACAATGGAATCAACCACCACCCTTGGGTAATTATCAACAATTGTACCAAGATAGGGAAGAAGATTTGAATTTTTTCCATGAAAGGCCACCATGAGAAGAATAATTCAGAACACATTGTTATGCTGGCCAAATTTCCCATGAGAAAACTAGCAGTGTGTTTTCTAAGCAGCAAAGGAGTGAAGGGATTCATTTGTTGTCCATCCAACATCTCAATCCCAAAGGATAAGTGCATTAGTTTTCCGTTATCCGATCAAAATTCAGGGAGAAGAGAGAGGCCTTCAAAAAACTTAAGGGGAGAGCCCTCCTTGCTTTGAGTATTAGAGCTCCATAGCTCTAAGGAATCATTGCGAGTGTTTTAGCGTTCTACCTCTTTTTTAACACCAGCAGCTATTCAAAGGGGATTCGTTCTCCGTAGGTATTATTATTTTGTTTACTCAATCTTGAGCTTGTGTTATATGTGTATTTGTTGTTTCTTGTTTCCTCCTCTTTTTGTAGTATGATATGTTCCATAACTAGTTTTTCTACATGTTATGATGCTTCAATGACCATCTAACAACTCGTTGTTTCCATGTGACATTGATTGTAGGCTAGAAATAAATCCTATCAAGCACTGGTGTTTTTCTTACACTTGTGTACTAAACAGACCAACACAATAGGCTCGGAGGCAGAGTCC
Source organism: Pinus albicaulis (assembly GCA_034641835.2). Taxonomy (NCBI): domain Eukaryota; kingdom Viridiplantae; phylum Streptophyta; class Pinopsida; order Pinales; family Pinaceae; genus Pinus; species Pinus albicaulis. The sequence goes on along the minus strand of JAXQQM020064895.1, from coordinate 10,216 downwards.
AAATTTGTGAAGATTGGGAACTATTGGGATGATGACACCATAAGCAAGGTCACTAAGTTGTTGCATGAGTACTAGGACAAGTTCCCAACAAAGTTATTGGAATTGAAAGGCATTGTGGGTGATACAGGAGTTATGCACATCACTTTGAAGCCTGATGCGAAGTCGATCAAACAAAACCCATATCGGATGAACCCAAAGTACAAGGAGAAAGTGAGGGAAGAACTCAAAAAATTCTTAGTGTTGGCATCATTGAAACAATTGAGGAGTATGAGTGGGTTAGCCCCATAGTGGTCTAAAGGAAGAATACTAAGGGCAAAATATAGATTTGTGTTGATCTTCAAAAGATGAATGATGCGCGCATCCATCACCTATTTCCGACACCATTCACAGACAAAGTATTAGAGAATGTTGGTGTGTAGGAAACCTACTCATTTACTGATGGATTCTCAGGGTATCATCAAAACAGGATTGCGCCGGAAGGTAGGAGAAAGACCACCTTTGATACTAAGTGGGGGTTATTTCAATACACTATCATGCCATTTTTATTAAATAACTCTCAAGCCATATTTTCCAGAGTAGTTGTTGCAACTTTTAGAGAATACATCCATAAATTCCTGGAGGTGTACTTTTATGACTAGACAATATTTTTCCTATTAAAAAAGCATGTCTCTAGTATACGCTTGATGTTGGACACCTAAAAAAAGTATCAAATCTCCTTAAACATGAAAGTTAATTTTCTACGTACCATACGATATTTTGTTGGGGCATATTGTATGCAAATAAGGATTGATGGAAGACCCCATGAATATTTCCGTGATTATCAATTTGGACCCCCCCAAAAATGTAAAGCAGCTACACTCGATGCTTGGAAATACAAGCTGTTACAGGAAGTTAATTAAGGCGTACACGCAGATCACTGCGCCGATGGAGAAATTATTAAAGAATGATGTCAAGTTATGCTGGGAAGAATATTGTAAGAAGAGGCTCAATGTACTAAAAGAAAAGATGGCGACTACACCTATTCTCATATTCCCATATTGGATGAAGGAATTTCATGTACATGTTGATGCGTCTTGCATAACATTGGGAGCTGTGTTAGTGAAGCTTAGGGAAGGATATATTAATCATCCTGTAGCTTTTTCAAGCCAGAAGTTGTCTAAGGTAGAGAGGAGCTACCCACCATATAACGTGAAGGGTTGGAAATGGTATATGCACTACAAAAATTCAGACACTATCTATTGGGTGCACACTTCAAAATGTTCACATATCATTCTAACTTGAAGTACCTAGTCAACAAGCCCATGTTGGGGTGGAATTTTTTCCGATGGTTATTGTTGGGTCGGATAGAGGTGACTTTTTGTGACAACTCTATTGTTCCTTAATTTAATTATCAACTCGGGGTAAGTATTTTTATTTCAAGAGTGTCAGCACAGTATATGTGAGTTAACCGGTCTACGGATGCTATTTTTTAATGTAAAGAAGTAATTACTAACTCCTGGAGCCTATTGATCTTAGAGAAGGTGCCTTAGATGGATATTTTAGCCTAAAGTTGAGTAATGGGATTTGGTGTTTTTCTATTGGAACAAAAAAACAGTTCAATTAAACTGAACAACAGTCTAAATAAATAAAGCAAGAATTGAAATGACAGTAATGAAATTAAGCAGAACAGTAGTCTAACTAAGTTGTTTTAGAAATGGAATTGAATTGAATCAATGACCTAGTGATCTAAGCAGTAATGAAGCAGCTATATGGCTAGCAGTATAACGAGAATTATTCCTAGTTGTGCGATAATGAAACAACAGTATAACTGAGCAATATGAATAGCTGTGCACTTAGAATGAAACAACAGTATAACTGAAAAATATGACTAGCTATGAAAATAATGAAATAGCAGTAGAACTAAGCCCACAGTAATGAACAAAAATATAACTGAAATGGGTCAAATAACTCATACAACTATAATTAAGTAATTTTGAAATGGAGTTCTCTGTAAGACTTAATTAAGCAACACTGATCAGTTGGTTAATTTCTTTATTATGCTAAAGGGAGGATGCACTGCATCGGGACGAAGAATGTTGAAATCGATCTTCTTACGACCTAGAAATTAATTATCATGACAACAGAAGAACCAAAATTAACAAAAAATTATCAGAAACGGGATTGCACTTGTCTTATTCTAAGAATGCAATTTACAATGATTCATTAAAGAAGAAGAGCTGTAATTATATAAAATGGAAGTATGTATTACAACTGCACCAACTTCACAGGTATCGATTTTGTAACTTTTCAGAACATGAAAACATGCGTGGAGCTCCCGGAGGTTGGGCACAGACCTACAGAAGCCTCAGCATTGAGGAAAATTCAAAAGATGGTTATCCAAAACTCTCTGTTACATCCAAGAATGATACAAAATATAATTAGACAGACTGTTCTGGATTTTTCTATTGTCGAATTCCCCTCTCATTCTGTTCTTTTCCTTTTTAAATGCGATCTTTGGAATTTTGAGAATGTATCTCAAACGACAGCCTGCTACACGTGGCTATCGTTTAAGTTCTTAGACTCAATCTGCTTTTTCAACCTCTATCGGCCATTGGGATTGCTTAGGAATTATTGTGCTTGCGTCCATCGATTGGCTTCCTTTCGCTATTGGTTTAGGATTTCCTAGTTTCCTGCAGGTAAAGACAAAATGAGTGAATTTCTTATTATAAACCGTCCTTTTTATCAGTAGTTTGACTGTTCCCATTTTCATGATTTTTATTCCTTATTGTTAATGTGAAGAGGGATTTTCTTGAAATTACAATATAATTTGCAGTATTTACAGGGTGAAAATCATACCTTAATCTGGGGCCAACATGCTCCCTTGCTTACCTTGTTGCATGTCCTCATGCAAACAAATGATTAAGATGTAACCATGTTAAAGAATAGGCGGGGTAGGGCTTCTCATTGGGTGCTCTGAAGCCTCTCTTTATTTTTATGAGTGTAAAGGCAGCTCCTGTGACTCCTTCTGGCAACTCGTAGTCATGATTATACTCCTCAGGAGGAAGCAAGAGGAGGGGATTCCAGTATCTACAACCCAACCAAGCAGGCCCCACGCTGTAGAATAAGCTACTGTATAAATGGAATCTAGAGGCGGCTACCTTGAAGTTCCTGTAATTGAATGGCTCCCTATTTTTCACATTATTTGTGGAGGCCATCCACATTTTTTTAGTTGCTGCTAGGGCTGCTTCATGGATGTCTTCGAAGTAATATCATGCATTTTCAATGACATCTTTATGGAAAGGTCCCAATATAGACTTCACACCTGACCTTCTCATGAAGTTATGATGTCGGATGATCAACTGCATGGGTTTCATAGGCTCTCCCCTGACCCATAGTTCCAAATTATGTTCTCTTTTCTGAAAGATTCCATAAGCTTTGGCCCACTTGATCTAGTTTTTAGCAAATGAAAGGAAAGCTTGTAGTTATACATCTCCTATGAAGGGGCCAGGGTTGCTGTCAGTGTCATTTTCTAAAAAGAAGTTATGCATGTAGAGCTCACATAAGAGGCTTTGAACCTATTCATCCTGGTCATTACAGCATTGGACAAATTCCTCTACAGTCTTAAAGGAAGTGGATTTTCCTGCTCTCACACCTTTAAATTTTAGAAGTAGGTACCACTCTGTTAGGAATAGGGCATAGTTAGTTGCCGGTGACCTACATGATAAAGCATCATCATATAGAGAGAAAATTGCAGAGATCTTCTCTTTGGCTTGCTCTACCTGCCTTTGTACCGCTTTAACCTTTGCTTGCTCTCCTCTAAGTTGGGAAAATTTCTCATATTCTATAAGAGAGAGGTCAGTGAACTTCTTTTACAGTTCTCGATGCTATTGTAATGGCACTACCTCCTTCCTGTACCATGTCAGTTCACGCCGTAATTTCACTAACTCATTCTGTAATCTTTGTTTAGTAGCTATCTCTATTAAATGGGCATAGGAAGGGACTCCCTCTGTTTGGATCCCTTTTTCCTCTAGAACTTTCTGCTCAGTTTGGGTGGATGTTTCGATGTTGTTTGTTGCTTCTTTCTGCACTTCAGCTTCGGTGGTGGTTGTCAAATTGGTTTGTGTTCCAATTTCCATAGTATTTGCTGGTTCTGTTTGGGTCCCTACAATGGAAGTTTCTGCTTTTGACTTCCTGACCCTTCTCTCTTTTCAACTGCTTCTTCAGGTGTTTCATCAGCTTCTTCAATTTCTTGCAAGTCTATCTTAAATTCTTAGTTTTTCTCATGTTTGAACCTTCTCTTGTTTTTACTTCAACAAGTGGCAGGGGAGTTGAATTCTCTTGCTAAGGGGTAAGGTCTAGAATGGTGTTTCTAATTACTTATTCAGAATTGACCTCAGTATGAGGGTCCTAACAGGGAGGAGCGATGCTGCCTCCTGGTGACAATGGGACTGTCTCTGTGTGTGCACTTTGTTCCACGAGGATAGTTTCACCTGAATTAGCCTGTGATTCCAATCTTTCTTCTATATGTCCTTCACTGTATATTTCATAATTATCAATTGGAGATAGGGCTTCATTCTCTTGTAGTTCCTCTTGGTAGGATAGAATATTAGTGTGACCAAAGCTGCTGGGGGAGGCAGTTTTATCAGAAAATTATTCTTGCTCCCTTGCTTCTGATGAGTTCCTTAATTCGAAGCTTGTCCTCATTTTCCCTAGGACTAGGGCCATTTCCTCTTCAAATTCTTGTAAGGGTTCTTGGGATGGTTCTGCTCCATATATGGTGTTCGAAGTTCCCTGGGGTGTTCTAGCCCATTTTTTTTCTGTTTGAATATGATGTTGAGGCTCGAATTATTTTTAATTTTGGAGGATTTACCCTAGGAGGCTCGGTTTCAGTACCCTCAGGGTTAACTTCAGGTTCTTGCACTTCTGGGTTAACTTTTGGTTCCTGCACTTCTGGGTTGACAAAGTTGTGCCATGCTAGATGTTTCCTATCTAGATCATGAATAATGATTAACTTTATTAAGCCTTGGTGAATAACCACTGATTGGGGCCTCTTAGCTTTTATTAGTCAAACAACAGTATCATGCAATACTGTAATGTTCCTTTTTCAGAAACATTGTCAATCGACAAAGAAAATCTATTCCAGAGATAGACTGTAGGGGCATTTAATGGATTTGTCACTTTTGAACAAAGGATGAGCTCCAGAGGCTACCTGGCCCACTAGCATACTCTGTCTATAGAGTGATTTTCAAGGGACAATATCCCCAAGAGGGAAACACAACAAGATTGGGAATCTCTTAAGATAACCCCAACATTGTAGCTACAGCAATATAAAGACATAAACTGGAAATAACAGTGAACAAACATTATGCCAAAATGTATTAAAACCCATGAGCCATTTTATTATGAAATAAAAGTAGCAAAATTATACAATGAATATCAAAATAATAAGGCAAGAAGTCTTCCATGAATACACATGCCATAATACAAAATGCTGCTCCATAGCAAGATGCCCATGAATAGGGATTGCACAGTCACATGAGGGAGACTGCTTCACTGAGTGCAAAAAATTATAGGATCTGTATAGATATGGATCATACATCATTGGGAGAGCTGATCTCACCTCCCAATCACTACCTCAAGTCAATCCCAGAAGGATTGGCTGAAATATGCAAAATTGCAAAATGCCGGAGTTGCTGGGTAGCAGCAGCAACTCAATATGTGGAGTGGAATGGAGAAAGATGAATGGCTGAAACTGATGATGTGCCTTTCTCTAATTATTCTCCCAAATGTCAGGCTGATCTTGACAAAAGAGAGTTCACCCTCTGAAATGTCTGCAACACCCTCATTGCAAATATGCTCCAACTAGAACGCAGTCTATGAGAGGGCCTGTGCTGTAACTGAAGGTAGTGGTTAGCCTCCTTCCAATGATGGTGGAATAAGCTCAGGAACCATCCTCACTAACCTCCCTAAAGTAGAGAACCTACCTCCTCTGAAATATCAGCTCCAAATGGTGTTGTAGGAAACCTCCCCAGCAACACCTCGCAACACTGCACAATAATCTGCTACAGATACTGCACTGATGGAGTAGGCTGATGCTATGGCCTGAATGCCAGAATATAGAGGATGAGTGAAATCCTTCATGAGCTCCTCAAGAAGGAGAAGAAATCCTAAATAGGTCTCCCTCGTGCCCTAAGGCACTGCAGCTCTGCTGAACAGCAAGAGGCAGCAACAAGTCTCCAAGAATTGGATGTAGAATGACCCAAAGATAATCTCAACGGATACCTTGCTCCTCTTTTAAACACAACGAAGTCTCCACCCTTGGACTTCCTTCCTCTAGAATTTTCCTCCCCCATGGAATATTCCTCCACTAAAACTGCGCTATCCCACTTGGTGGCTCCCACCTTTTATCTCAGCGCTGTTGACTTTGGTCAACTAGACATTATCCATTTGCAATTTAACCTCTTTCACACATGAGGGTGTGAAATCCCCCTCCATGATGATCCCTTTTCACATTATAAGGGAGTTTATTCCTGTTTATTACATGAATGGGTCACTTTACCCATTTTTATTCAATGGAATGAAAATATGCAACTATAATGTTCCATTTTAGCTTGAGGCTAAAATTGGGAACATCACAGTCCAACCCTCCCACATGTTGCTTGTCCTCAAGAAACTACATAGAGAGAAAAAAATTCTTCCCCCTTTCTTCTTTTTGGCCTCTTCATCAACAATCCCCACCACTGCTCAAGATATGCTGCAATAAATCTGCCCTCTAATGCTCCTTCCCAAGTATGCAAACCAGAATGGTGTACACCCTGAAAAGATAGAAGGTGTAGGTGGAAATCTCCTTGCTGAACCATGACCTCCTCAAGGTAGGAGTGATGAAATGCATGGGAAAATATAATACCACTGATGATATCCTCACCCATGCTATCATCCAAATGAAGATCTTGCCCCCGATTTTGTGCAATGTAGTGGGGATGAATGGAGAGTTTTGCTGATTCATCCCAAGGAGTTCTTCTCTCCATTTGAAGTATACATGGGGCTACCTTCATTCTTGGGATGAAATGGTATGGCCTCCAAGAATGGCCCAAGCTACCCCATCAAAATATTCAGCCATGAATGCCTCCTCAATTTATCCAAGTGGCTTCCCCCAATTGAAGAGGAATGTAACAATGTGGCAATCATGGTTTTCCCATGGTATCTCCTGCAACATAAAACATGCATAGTAGGGAGAATCATGCTCCCAATGGCTGTCCCAACATATAGAACACTCTCCAAATAATGCTCCCTGTGAATGTACAACACCAACAATACAAGGAAACATAATACAATGTAAACAAGCTGTCACAAGACAACTAGAGAGTGGGTCACTACTTTTCTTATGGGACCAACGTAGTGCACCTCTTGTCTGCATCAAAACAAAAATTAACAAGTGGATTCCCAACCACTTGTTTGCTGCCACAAACATCTCATGAGATGGAATCATGAAAGTAAAAATAGGTTCCAATGGTGCACACCAAGAAGTATGTGGCCTCCTCCACAACCCACCATAAGATTGGCCAATTTAACTGCTACAAATTGCTGCAAGTACATCATCATATACTATTTAAGAAGGTACAAGCCCTCTTGATACATCATGCTACTCAAACAAGGAAAAGAAGTACAATACAAAATATGAAATTATACCTTCTCCCTCATGCACTTGAGCTCTTGAGTTGAAATGGCTCAACTGAAAATTCACCCTCACCTCCAATGAGTAGGGAAGTGGTTGTGATGTCCTCTCCATCATCAATCGGGCTATGCATCTCTCCATATGCTGATATATGTCATGCTGAATGCCCTCCCAAGTGAACTCCTCTAGCAAGGAAAACTATGCATCCAAATGCATAGCTAAGAAGTCCTCATATGCTGCATGCAATAGCACCTCCTTGAGACTAGAAGCTCTAGTCAAGAAGAGTCTGCCATGATGATAGATGATCATATCATCCACTAAGTATTTGCCTTCTCCATCAAGGCCATCCAAAAATCATGCATGCAACAAGATCCTGGGGAATACTTAACCAAAGCTGAGTCCTCCATCATGGATCAATCCTCCACATAGATAGCACTGGTGTTCTGCAATATGGTGCTCCATCACACTGCTGCCTACTACCTTGACATCCCCTCATGCCAAAATCATCCTCCTAGTTGCTGCCATGCCCATCATGCAGCTACTCATGCCTAAATAGAAATTATGCTTTCTGAAAATGAGCCTCCCATGAGAGACTATCACCTCCAAAGAATCTCCCGATCCTGGGCAACGTAAGCATGAGTGGCCTCCATCTACTCCAATGCATGAAAGAGTCCTTTCTCAAAGGAAGTATCCTCTCCCTCACCAAATCTATGGAGCAGTCATCCACCATCATGAAGATGCTATCCTCCATCTTGGCAGCTGTTAGCCACCTATAAATTTTGACATAGCAAACAAGTGGCTAAATATATTCTGAGTCCTCAAGAGAAATATTTCCTTTGAAAATATTTCATTCTTGAAGCCTCCTTGTGCCTTGTCCTTTGATAAATCCTCACCACCGTTTCCAGTTTAAAAGCCTCTTTGTTTCTGTGAAGAATTCCCAGAAAGGCCTTTTTATCCCCTTCTAATTTCCCTCATTAACCCTCTAAATATTCCCAAAACCCTTTTCAAGCCTTCAAATATCCTTTGCTTGGTTTAATAGTCCCATTTTCCCTCTATCGAATCCCTCTTTCAACCTCAAAAATCTTTTGTTTTGGCTAAAAAATCCATTTTCTACATATCACAGGCTTAGCCCCTCTTGGCCTAGCCCCAAAAACCACTTCCCCACGTAACCCAGTGCCAAGACCAAGTGCCAAATCATAAGGCACTTATAGCAATCAGACAAGCGGTCGGGAGCTCATTCCTTCGTTAAAACAAAAACCCCGATGAGATGACGTTTTGTTCTATGGGTCTCAGAAGTGTTTTTTTCCGTTGATCTTATTAAGATCTGATGGCCCGTGTTTCCCCGCTCCAATCACAATCGCAAATTTCAAATGATGCCACCCTCCGCCCTTTGCGATTGTGATCCTCCGACGTAATCTCCGCCATCGATCTCACATAAAATCCAATGGCCCAGATCACGCCTCACCCTGCCCATTGGCTCCCCTTCCTATCAATCTCCACCGTCAATTCACTTCTGATCCAATGGCTATCGCATAATTGCATCCCCGCTCCGATCGCAATCACAAATTTCAAATCAAGCCACCTTTCGTCCCTCCCGATTGCAATCCTCCGATGTGATCGCAGCCGTCGATCTCCTCCCGAGTTCTGACGATCCTGAGTGAATCGCCCTCTTCCCCATGGATTTTCTTAACGAGTTTATTGGTTTTTCTGGTGTTAAAGGTTTGTGGTTGTGCTCTGTTCATTAATCACATACAAAGTTGTTCAGTGGTGTAGAATACCATTTCCAGATCCAGATTTTGTAGAGAGAACGTCTGGGAAGGTTGTTAAATGAAATATTTCATTAAAAGTCCAGCGTTTAACTCTACCAAACCATCCAGCGCCATTGAAACTGTATTTTCATAGATAGAGACACTCCCAGGAGAGGAAAAGTGTATCAGAAAAAGGTTAAAGGAGTTAAAAGCCTAAACGTTGAAGATTAAGAGGCTTAATCCATAGTCAGCACGATTGAATACAAATCGTTGGTCATGGCAGTGCAAAAGATATGTCAGCAGGACAGTACTTTTACTGAAGGAAGGACCAAGATCACTACTGCCCATTCTCCAGTCTGCGTCGAGCCCCAACACAGTTATTATTTTGGCAGAAATTCTTGAAGACCTGACAGTGCATTGATTACACAGCATAGAAAAATCAGCATCAGTGCATAAACATTTCGAGCAATCAGCAAAAAGAAGCGTGAACAGAGCTAATACAGGATTAAGTACAAAAGAGACAGAACAACTGTTTCACTAGGGAAGTTACTACAGATTGTTAGCGGTAGTTATTTGGAAGTATGGGAGTCCTCATAGCCCATCCTTCACTTAATTCACATCGAGAAGATAACAGTACCTCTCCAGACGATGTATTTCTCAAGAACATCCCGCTGGTGATTGCTGTCATATCAAAATAGCCTCAAACGAGCTACAGATTTATTGGTCCTGTCCAGAATTCAATGAAATGTTTAAGACACATCATGGAGCATTCAAAATACCTTCTCCGATATTCGATGTTCATTAAAACTATCCT